>VVHJ01038092.1:2110-16727 GCA_015107715.1 Tylochromis polylepis
ATATATAATAAAATTTTTTTTTTTTTTTTTTTTTTTTTTTTAAAGGACTATGTACTACTCCTCAGAACACGGGGTTAGTGTTCAGGCCTAGGCTTGTGGTTGTCACTAATAACAAGTAGGCCTCAAAGAGTTAAAATTAGGAGTATGGACAAATTTTAATCTCTAGCTGTGGATGCAAAGTGCTAACCAAACTTGCCAATAACTTAACACATCACCCTTTTGTATAAATATGGTTACTTCTTGTAGGCTGTAGGTACGTAATTTATTCAGTACAAGTATAATGCAGTTTTTCCTCCCAGTGTATACTACAGTGCTTTTTATGTAATACAATAACATCTATGGGATGATAAAATGGGCCAATTTAAACACATATGCAAAACTTGTTACATTACTTTCCCTTTTTGCCCCATTCCCTCTTTTCAGCCCTCTGTCCTCCTGAAACCAAATCGGTGGAGCATTTTTACACTTTCTCAAACCAGTGGCATATTATTAAAACAATGACTTACACCATAGGATATTTAATAAAGA
Organism: Tylochromis polylepis; assembly: GCA_015107715.1. Classification (NCBI taxonomy): domain Eukaryota; kingdom Metazoa; phylum Chordata; class Actinopteri; order Cichliformes; family Cichlidae; genus Tylochromis; species Tylochromis polylepis. Next base: position 2,639 of record VVHJ01038092.1, read on the forward strand.
AAATAGCCTAGGGCTTATCAGGATTTAAAATATAGGAAAAGTTTCTTCTAATGGTTAGGTTTGTCCCTACTTGTGTTTTACTTCAAAGGATCTGGATTTATGAAAACCTCCTGTAATTGCAGTCTGATTATTCTCTTGACAGATAAAGTTATCTATTCAAACCTGTTGGGCAGCTGGACATTCTTTGTGAAATCTGCATGTTCTCATGTTCTCCCTGTTCCTGTGTGGGTTTTCTCCAGGTACTTTAACTTTCTTCTACAGTCCAACTATATGCAATGGAAAAGATTTGGGGTAAAAAACATTTTCTTGTTTCTGTTTGTAGTCTTAGTATTACTGGCCAGTCATACTTGAGCTCTGGTTTCATTTAAACAGTAAATGGGAAGAGCAAAAGCAGGATTACAGTTTTTTCTTAAACTACTTTTGTAGCTACTTTATGTCATTTGAAAATTAACAGTGGGTTACCAGACTGGGTTAAGTGGTAATTCTAAGCAATGCCATTGGTGGGGATGTGAATGGGCCATGTCTTTGTTTTTGGGTGAACACTGCCTGTTGCCCCAGTGTCAGTAAGCTGACACAGCTGCAGTCCTACCACCAGAGGTAGGAAGTAACAAAGTACAAATACTTCATTACTGTACTTAAGTAGAATTTTCAGGTATCTGTACTTTACTTGAGTAGTTTTTTTTCTGTACTTTCCTTACATTTTCAAAACGGGCTCATTAGTTTGCTTTAACATATTTGGGTCGAGTTATTATTTCGTCACCGCAAGTCTCCAAACATCAAACCGATTTGAGCCTAAACAGAAACACATGAAAGGCAGTCCAGTTCATTTATTAATCACCAGGAGATGTCGCATAAAAAGAGATGACATGTGCCAAAGTCAGAGGTTAAAAGTTGGACAGTGGGTTTTTTTGTTGTCCATAAGATGCGGTTGCTGTACTATCACATCTAGCTAGCGCTACAAAAGAGGAGCAAGGAGCATAAAGGGAGTGACTTTTTAAGTGTCAGGTAATTTCAAATGCAGCATTTCTATAAGCTCAACAAACATCAGCAAACACACAAACTGTTTTTTTGCAGTTTGGCTCACAGCATGTTGCTAGCTAAAGGTCCAGCTGCTGTATTTCACAGGGAGAGAAAAGAAAGAGAGCTAACTTCACTCAGAGATGGAGAAAGATGAGAAAGACAGGACAGGAGAGGAAGAAGGGAGGTTAGAGTTAAAGGTGAGGACTGCTTAATGACCTTTGATAGACTGCTAATTTAAAACTTACATGAAATGTCCTAATTTTAATCACATATGGGTATTCCTGCAAAACAAACTAAGCTATGCTAATTTTGTGTTATTCAAATGTTGCATGAAAATACTCGGTAGGTTGCATGGGATAAAGAGGTTAGCCTGTCGTACTGTGGTGAATTTTTTGTAAAGCACTGCGCTGGACTGGTGCCCATGGTCAATGTTGGTTTACATCAACTTTGGCAGAGAAATTTGCATTCAAAATGATGATGGTTAAATTAATTCACTGAATTCCAACTTTATACCAGTTGTATACTGTCCTGTAAAGACAATACACAGTATACTGTCAGTGTAGGAAATGTAAATCAGCCAAGATAGCTGTGAAACATCTGCATACATATTGTAATGCTGAGACACTACACAGCTCTTAGAGTTCCCCCACCTGCTGACTCCCACTGTAGCCCATTACTCTACAAGTTTCACTGTTTAGGTGTCAAGGCAAAGTCACCCTTCTGCTGCCTGTATGTAGGCAACAGAAGTGAGAACTAAGGGAATCTGCACAAACCATTTCCATGTCTCCTTGTTCGCATCCAGTTTGTTTTGCTAACTTCCCTTTCTGGTTGTCACTCTAAAAACCAACCACTGCGTCTTTTTATGCCTATTTTTTCTTCTTGTTGTTGCCTTTTTTCTTCCTGCAGTACATTATCACAGCACAATAACAGACATGCTGTTGGAAGTGGAACAAATTGCTGTCTTAATGGGATTATTTTGAAAATGGCGCACAAAACGTTGTTTTCTGTCACCTTTTTTTCCCCCACGTTCCCGCTGCGTGATTGGATTGTCATTTAAATTCATCCAGGCAACAAACTTTATCCCACCTTGTGTTTTTGTTCCTTGTGCTGATAGACTTCAGGCACACGTGTGTGTTGAAATGTTTGTATGAGGATGGTGTGCGTTTGGCAGCGAGGCGCGTTGCTTAAGGACGTCTCCAAACTGATTTTTCAGAGAGAAAGTGAAAATAAAATCCAATAAAAAAGTAAATAAGTTATTTTTTTCTCAGCCCCCCCAGCAGACAGCCGTGCCTAAACCCGTTGCCAAGCCCTCTTAATCTCTTAATAAGCTTATAAAAGTGAAAATTTGTCTGTACATGCAGTAGCTGCGGATAATTACATGTCTCGTCACATTGTGGAGCCGCCCTGAAATCTGCCCCGAATCGACTCGTCGCTGGTTAGAGCTTTAAATCGTGGCAGAATGGATTTCAGAGAGTTCAATTTGTGTTTAGAGGAGAAGCTAAAGAGTAGATCAACCTCTGAGGCCTCACAAGCTTCTCTTCATGTTTCATCTTTCTTTTCTTCCTTCTTCCTTTCATGCCTCTCGTTTTCCCTTTTCACCTGTAATGAAACATATTGTAAAGCAGCTACTTTATGTCCCCTTCTCCTGATTGCACTACTTTCCTGTTTACTTGCCTGTTCTCATGTCTTTAACATCTCCCTTACTCTTGTTTCGCTCCTCGTTTTCATTTGGCTTCCCCTGCCTTCTTATTTCCTTAGCCTCCCGGTTTCCTCCTGCACATAATTGCCTCCTTGTTTCCTTACCTACCTCATTTGTCTGTTCCTTTTCCTACCACCTGCGTGTGAAATTTGAGGTGAGGACCCTCTCAAAATCTGAAACATTTTAGGAGGGCTCAGATATGCGCCCAATTATTTTCTGTTTATCTGCACAACTAGTTTTATTTTTTTATGCAGATTTTGAAACAGCTGCTGTCTGTTATCTGCCCAAATGTAACGCGAGCTCAAAATGTCAGCGAGGAAACAAACCTCACTCTCAGCAAACGATGGTTTCACTGCAAAAAAAAAAGAAAGAAGAAAAAGTTAAGGGCTGCACAGAAAATGCCAACAGCAGTGAGCAAGCAGCTAATGAAGATTGTGCTGGTGCTTCAGCTCCCCACTTACCTCTTGGAGGATCTGTAGCAGAAGGCTGCAGCCGAACGAGTGTGTTGAAGTGACCTGCCACAGCACCGGACGCAAAAACAAACGGAAGAGTGCCCGATTTTGCAACGCAGAGCTTCGTGTCATGTCAAATTAGGAGAGCAAGCAAAACGTAAATGTTATCTGCTTCCCAAGAAGAAAAACTGGCAGAAAAATGAAGAAACACGTGTGCGTATTTTCCACATTCCAGGTGACTACGAAAGAAAATCTGAGCAAAGTTTTGCTTGTAAAACTGGAGCTAAAAGAACAGCCCAACGAATGAAGCGTGAGAGTACTGCTTGTATTTATTTGTGGATTTAAGCTGCCTACCTAATCTCCTGCCTTTTGTGAGCACCTGGATTTTAAGACGGGTGACTTGCAGTGTCATAGGTCGCCGCTGCGCTGACTTCCACTCTCAGTGTGGGGGCGCTATTGAGCTCTGGCTGGCGAGAATGAGGGTCTCTGACTGAGGGTGATGTTTCACCATTGGTCAGCAGAAGGCCCCACCGTCTGTGGTAAGTCAGTTGTGTTGTAATGTTTAAACTCTCCGAAACGTCTTTAATTTTTACTTCTTCTGAAGAAACTGACCTGACGAAGACCTGAGCTCCAGTGAGAGAGCAGAACACCCTTCCTGGGACGTTTTGGATGACGTCTGGTGGAATCGCAAGACATGTCTTCAGCAGATGTGTTGTGCAGTGCTGATTTGGTGCTCTATAAATAAAACTGAATTGAACCAAACCAAAGAGTTTTGGTGCCTCCAAACCAAACAGTGAGTGAAAATGAAGTGAAACCAAGATCTTCCGTAGGACTCAAACTGCAGCCTGACAATCTTGTTATCGCACTTTTAGTGTTTTTCCCACGGAGGAGCGTTTGATCTCGGCGTTGAATACCGTCGTCGTGATGTGGTACCACACTAACACCGCGGCACTCCCAGACAGTAGCGTCTTCTTTAAAGGGGTTGACTGCCTCTCACTTGTCTTTACTGCTGTTGTGTGATTCCTGCTTGTCCTGGCTGTTTTTGGTTACCTGCCAGCCTGCCTCTAAGAGTGATTTTGATCTTTAATAAACCACCAGATCTGTGACTGCCTGCCTGCCCGGTCACGTCTGCACCCATTCCTCCTTCCTGCTCTTCTTATTCCACCTAATACAGAAATTTTCTTCCACAATCAATGCGCTTTGATCACAGAAGCAGGATAAATAAAACCAGTTTCACCAAAATGACTGAATCTTTGCTGTTTTAAAAGGGAAAAGTGACAATGGCTTGATACAGATCAGCACGGCAACACAAAGAGCTTTGAGAGGGAAAAAAGAGACTTTTTTTTTTTTTTTTATTCCTCTTTGTCCAGGGCACATGCAACGTTTTTCTTATTCTAATACTACTTATCTATGTTCCAAAAGGTTAAACCTGACACAAATAAAACAGAGTAGTGGAAATAAAATGCAAAGCTCCTCATCCTCCTCAACCTTGTAGGTGTCACATTCACGTTACGTTACAACAATATATCTAATGAGAAGTGTTTGGTGAGAGCCGTTAATGCCACGCCGGGCGAAAGAAGCATCTTTTTTGTGTCTTTGTGTTGGTGTACAGTAAATGTTTTTTTTATGTATAGCATGTTATTGGATGTTCAAAAGCTGCATGTGGACAGATGGTCCGGTCTATTTTTGTTGATGCCGGTTAACCTTTTACTCAAAATAAATGAAAACTGACGGCACCATCTGTTTGCAGCTTCAACACCATCGACTCTGTCACTGAAAGCTCCCAAAAACCCCCAAACACTCTTCATTGCAGCTTCACGCTCTCCCTGCCAAAAGGAGGCTGTAAGTGAACTTTGCTTACATGTTGTTATTTTAGTGACGAGTAACTAGAGGACTTGATTTTTTTTTTTTCTCTTTATCATCCTCGGATAAACTGTCCTTTCAGAATGTGCTCTGGCTTGTTTTTAAGTTTCTCAAGGTGCAAATCTCAAAAACGTTACATCCCGAAATGACAGAATTCCTGAGGAGGAATGGGTACATTTATGAGAAAAAACCTACAGCAGGATATGAGTCTGTGAACAGCAGCTTGTTACTGTGACTGCAATTTAGTCCTTAAGACAAATTTGCAATCAAAATTTGAATCTTAATGTGGAGCTTCAGGAAGTGCTGATGAGGAAAAAAGGAAGAGACAGTGAAAGAAAGTGGAAGACGGGAGAAATAAATAGAGGTGGAGGTAAACAGGAAGCTCATTTCGTGAAAATCTTGGGACTCTAAATGTCCAGGACTCAACCCGAGACTCTGAAAATGAAGCAGAAATCTGTCCAGGCTGCTGCTGTTAAAGAGTAATTCCAGTTTATTTGAACCTACGTGTTTCTCATAAACGAGGCTGTTCTGGTTCATTCTGCACTCTGACATAGAACAAAAAGCAAACACTACCCATCTAAAGGTTTAACAGCACCTTCTTGTTTTTTTTAATACTTGTTACAGAAAATTACGTCGTGTTATTGTCAGTGTCCTCTAAAAGCAGGAGTTAAACATGTTCTCCATGTTTCAAACCGTTTGTGACTCTCGGCGGCCGACCCAAGAAAAAGAAGAAAATGTTTTTAAAAGTTCATCTCATCACTGAAGCAGAAGTTCCAACGAATGTGTCGTGTTAAAAGTTGTCTTGCTCCAGTTTATCCAAAAGCAGCCTGACGGAGTTTAAAGTGCCTCCTACACCAAAACCTTCTAATGCTTTGGGTGATTCTCCTGCTGTGAATGCCTGAACGACACGGGTGTAAGCGTTCTCCATATCTAAATAATTGGTTCAGTGGTATAAGTACAAATGTATTTTAAGGGTAGAGGGTAGAGCCGCTGCTCCTAAACATCGAAAGAAGCCATATGAGGTGGCTTGGCCATCCTGGGATTGCCTCCATCCTCCATCTTGGTGTTTCCCTGGATAAACTAGAGGAGGTAGCTGGGGGGACAGGGAGGTCGGGGTTCCTCTGCTTAGATTGCTGCCCCTGTGACCCAGCCCGGGGGTGGAGGGATGGGTGGATGGATATATTCCCAGTGAGCCAAATGCAGCAAGCAAGGCAGGTAGTGAGTGAAAAGTTGTTGTTATTTTTGTTGGATGTTCTTCCTCAGACACTTGAGGATGTGTCAGTGGAACTCTGACGGTGTGAACCTGAAGGAAGGAATCAGCATCCTCCTGGTCGAGCTCCTTCACCTGGAACCTGTTCCTACCGATGCAAATGAGTCTTTGCGACAAAAGGAAATCTGTTTGTTTGTACCTGGAACACCGACACAGTATTTCATACATTTTTTCAAACAAAATAAAAAATGAGAAGAACTTTTATCAGACTGCCCCATTAGCCTTCAGCCATCAACATAATGAGTCAAATGTATTTAACAGTGTGGAAATATTTTCTCCTATTGTCATCTTGTCTGACGTGCGACAACACAACACCTCCAGTTATAGGTAAGAAAACACGTTGCTTCCTCTCTGATTTAGTTCAGTTTTTTTTTAAAATAAATTCATTAATTGCAGGTCTCTTCCATCTGAGACACATTTTCCAGATCAGCGTGTCATCTGAAAAGTATTGCCCCAGGTTTTATTTCTGCGCTGACAAGAGGAAACGAAAGAAGTGCTGTAGCTTAATTTGAGCTCCTGAAAATATCTGCTGGAAGCAGAGTGTGCCGTATCAGTTATATCATCAGTTCATCCTGCTGCAGTCTCCTCACAGGACATTTAAGGAGCAATGAAGAGGATAAAAGGGAAAATTAGAGGAAAAGGGAGAACAATTAATGGGGAGATTGTTGTATGAGGAAGTCGGGAATGAAAGAAAAACAGATAAAGAACAGAAAATGAGCAATTTAAAAAAAAAGAAGAAGAAATGTGTCAAAGCAAGTAAGAATTATGGAATAAGAGGAAAAGATAGGAGATTAAAAGGCAGAGATCAGAGAATGGAAAGCAAATGGTTAATGGGAAACAATGGAGTGATGAGGAAATGCGAAAGAAGGAAGATGAGATGGTAAGAGAGACAAAACGAGGGGACGTGAAACAACAGGAAAGGAGAGGCGGTAAAGAATGAACAGACAACGAAGAAAGTAAGAAGAAACTGATCTGAATGTAACTAACAAGGCAGAAATAATTTCATCCCATGGCAGAAAAGAATTCTGCTGGAGTGTGTGTGTCTGTGTGCGTGTGTGTGTGAGTGTGTGTGTGTGTGAGTGTGTCTGTGTGCGTGTGTGTGTGTGTGAGTGTGAGTGTGTGTGAGTGTGTCTGTGTGCGTGAGTGTGTGTGAGTGTGTGTGAGTGTGTCTGTGTGCGTGTGTGTGTGTGTGTGTGTGTGTGTGTGAGTGTGTGTGCGCATGTGTGTGCGCATGTGTGTGTGTGTGTGGTTACTGCAGGGAACCTCCAGTCCCCGTCAATGTCGATTATCAGCCCTACTTCACATCAGCTGAAAGTAATTTGATTATTACTATGTCTCCGGGGTTTTTTCCAGTGATCACTGATTTACTTAAAGAAAAGGAAAAAGTAGAAAAAAAATTTCAATTTCTTTCTCCCTGAAGGGGGCCTTCAGTCTAATTTGATAACGAGCAGGACGAGCCGCCGCCTGACAGTCACAGGAGCCGCTGAGATGAGACACACGCTGATGGAAGCGTGACAGGACTTACTCATTCAATCTAAAGTCAGATTAACTGCTAAATGTCTTTCAAAGGACCAAGCTGCTGGTTTTTACAGTTTCGGGCACTGAACTGTGAGTGGCTGACCGGTTTAGGATTGATTTCCTGCTTTCAGGATGGCAAAAGCTCGGCACAGAGACTTGAAACTTGAAGCAGTATGATTCATCACAGACAGCATTTTAGTCACCATCATTTTAACCTCTGTCTGCAGGACGCCCCCACATCTGGGATTTGAGAGAAAAACAAACAAACGAACCCAAAAAAAATTGCATCAGCGAGGCATTTTCCCAGGCCATGTGTGATGAGCGAGCTGATTTCAGTAACAGGGTTAGTTTATTCAGAAGCTTCCAAACATGCACTATTTTTGGGTTGAATTTCAAACAAATTGATCTCGGGCCAGTTTTAAGCAGCAGCGTTCAATCAGATGCATTATGAAAGCGCTGGGAAAAAAATACTGGGCCAAATACCAAAATGTCAAAGCACATAAGCCCTGCCAAACAAACCCAGACAGAGAGAGTATGTGTGTGTGTGTTTGAACCAGGAGGTCAATGTCTGAATATTGCTCTACTTTGATTAACAACAAGATTTCAGCCACTCCGACAGTAAACTTTATCCTTGAGCATTTCACTGTAACCGCAGCGGTGCAGGGGGGCTGGGGGTCCGGGGTGGGGCTCCATCAGGGATCCGTGGGCACAGAAATGAGGCGCTCCGTTGGCCGAGCGCTGATTAGTATTTGACGACGGCTATCTCCCTGAGGGAGGTTTGGACGGCTGACCTAGTTCAACCTCGATGGTCGGAGGAGACGTTTGGTCCCCCGGCCTGAAAAACCTCAGTCTTATTCAAACAGCTTCGAAGACGCGGCCCCGACTCTCCTCAAAATCTCTCGCTCCTCAGCACAAAAGCAGCCCGGCAGCTGCAGCTCAAGGCCGTGGTGGATTGCGGTTTAGTGAGGTCGGCGCTGAAATGCCGTCTGCAGCTCCCTGGCAACCCTCTCTGTTTGTGCATTTGACAAATAATGACATACTTTCAGCCTTTGCTTTTCCTCGTGAAATTGCTTCTGGTAATTTGGGACCGACAGCCGCTCTGCGTTCCGTACATGTACGTATGGATTGAGTGCTTTTCTCTGTGCAGAACATTCACTGCTCAAGCTGCAAGAATAAATGCCCATCTGAAGCAGACTGAAAAGGAAATAAAGTACAATAACACAAGTAAATTACAAGTTACATAAATTTTTACTGGAACTCTCGGCTTCTAGAACAGTATAGACCTCAGCGCAGGCATATTCTGTGTCAGATAATTCCATTAAAAATGCACCTAAAGACACGAACATTACAAACATGGACGAGAGGTCCGGTTCTGGGACTATAGAATTAGCAGCAGGCTGCACCGGAGAGCACATGGCAGTCGGCTACAGCCACCTCTGTCAGTCAAAGCGGCCCCACCCCAAACTCGAAGTCTTTGTGAATTCACGAAGACCATCTTGCATTAAGACGTCTTTGTGTTTTTCATAAATTCCTCGGTGGTCTGCCAGAACTTTCACACACACGTTTATTTCTGCTGTAACGTTTAACGTATTAACATGTGACTCTATGGGAACTGACTCACTTATGGAGCCTCAAGTGGACATTAGAGGAATTGCACTTTATTGTGCTTATGGTGTGTCCGAGGTTGGTCCTTGAATCTGGTCTAGGCTGTGGTAAACTACCGAGGTCTGGTTTGTATCCACATGATCGCCGTCGAGTCTTATCTTTGATTGTTCTCTATACACATCATGTCTAAATTAAAAAAATGGGCACATTCTTACTTGTATATTTAAATTTATGTCCAGTATAACTCCTCATTTCTTCCAAGAACCCTCTGGAGTCTGTTGCCCAAAATCTGTCACTATAAAATCCGCCTGTTCTGAAATCAAGAGCTGTAACTGTGCAGAGGCTTTTATTTCTTCTTTTCCAGGACATGTGTCAGGCTGGAAACTCAAATACTGAGCTGCTCCACCATTAACAGCCACAGAGGCATGAAATTTGGCAGAAGGCACCCTAAAACAAAGCTAAAGCTGAATAAATATAATCCAGGAGCTTGTTGGCTTTTATTTTCAAGATATCATTCTGAATGTTCCCAAAGAGACAACAAAAAATCTGAAAAACTGGCCACACAGCTGAATATTGAGTTATGATGCCGCTTTTAGCAACCTTTCCAAGTTCAAGAGCTTTGAGCTTTTCAGAAATAATCTTTATCCAATCTTTGTAAAACGTGGAGCTTTTTATACTTGTGTCTTTTAAAGTTGAACTTTTACTGTTAAACGTACATGTGATGCAAATCATCCTTTCTTTTCACCCGCTCCAGACACTGTAGTTTTTTGTGAGTTGGAAACCTGGAGGAGGCAGCGTGTGCAGGACCTTTAATGATTCTGCTCACATTTTAAAGGGTAAAGCTTTAACTGGGCTTCAGCCGCTTTTGTCCCGAGCAAACCAAACTTCTACACAGTCTCAGAGCAGTTTGTAAAACCCTCGCGACCTGTACTGTAATAATTAGTTTTCATTCAGTTCATCATCAGAAGAAAGTTGCTTAAAGCCAGGGCGGCCTTAAAGAGAAAGAAGCAAGAAACGGCTCATTTTAAAGAGAATAAACTGAGGGGCTGACGTGAGTTGAGCTCAGGCGCACTTTGAGAGTCATAATTTACATTTTTTTCTTCCATTTTATTCTCTGCAGGCTTCTCACCAAACAACCAAGATAGTTTTTGCACTTTTTTTATTTGACCAAAGTATCTTTGGGAGCTTAACTCGGGACTCTTGGATCCCTGAAATAACTCCTTTAAGACAACACATCTATTCAGACTTACACAAAAACAAAGAGATAAAAACTGTGTTTTTGGTTCCAAAATATTCTAAGAAGTAAAAATGAGAGGAACAAATCTTTAATAAAGTTTTATTTATCTGCTCGCAGTTATGTGTTTCTGATTTTTTTGTTTTTTTTTCAGTTTTGAGGTATGTTGCTGGTCATTAGTGTCCAAATGTGTTCATGCCTGAAATTAAGGGCTGAATGTTGAATGTGAACCTCGGCGGCTTGTTATGGCAGATATTTTCTGCGGTGTGTCAGGTCTGACTGATAAACAGAGAGGATCCTGTGGCGCTCGCGTTTGTCTCCATATGCTCTTCATGCTCTGCCTGCGTGGATCTGATGTGAACATGCATGAATGCCTCATCAGCTCCAATACAATTGCCTCTGTTGGCGTTGTTATCCCATCGCGGGTTTCTCCGCTCGTCCTGTGTGCACGCTGCACGCGGAGGACTTCCTCCCCTGTGGGCTTCTGGGTAATGTTACAGTCAACATGGAAACTGAGCATTTGATTGGGTGTCTGAATGAAAGGCTGAGAGGCTGTAGAGTGGGTAATCATGTTTCACATAAATAAATCACTTGTGATTTTTTCTTTTTTTTTTTGCTGCCATGTTGCGTTATGTGTTTTATAGATACCGGAGAGTTCATTTTTTTTGCTTTGTTTATTTTAGATGTAGCGTCCTCTCGGCCCATTTTCTAGTTGAACGATGTGGAACTTTGAGGGGTTAATAACATAAAATGAGGTTCCATCATTATGTACACAGAATTAGCATGACTTTAGTCGATTACTCGAACAAACAAATGTGGCTGGTTTTTAGGGACTGTCATATATGCACCAGGCTATACTGAATAAAAAGATAAAGATTTAATGGAATTTAAAAAATTATTTTGTTTTGGGTGTTTAACTTTTTTACAAACAACATTTCTTGGATGCAATTCCATTAAAATGTCCCAGATCCAAACGCATTTCCACTCAATCATGGGAACTTTTGGCACTTTAAGTTGTGTGGGCCAGATGTTGTCAAAATGTCCCGACACATCTGACATCTGGCTGATATAATGCAGACCTGTGGCTGAGTTGTGGCGGCCGGTGTCCCAACCCGACGTGTCCTGTTGTGCCAGTCAGTTAATGCTATCTGCAGGATGGATGAGAAATATTGTTCTTGCTTTTATTAATAAACCTAAAGCATTTTTAAAAATTGCACCACAACAACACAACAGTGGTGTGAAGGTGCAAAAACCATATAATATTAGAGAGCGAACACCATCAGACAAGCCCCGATGAGCAGCGCATGCTAATGCCAACTTCCTGTTAAAAACAAGAGATCTTCAAGGCTGAGGATGTCTCCACTGATTGGATGGTGAGGAAAAGGAAAAGAAGAGAGCAGAGAGACCCCAACAACGAACAGGAAAAAACACAAATTACAGGGGAGACAAACAAGACTTGGTAACACACGGTAGGGATACATACATAAATACATCAGGACTTAAAAGCTGGGGGGTGGATGAGGAGTTACAGTGGGAGGTCCCCTAGCAGTCTGAGCCTATAGCAGCATAATTAAGTGACGATTCAGGGTCACCTGATCCAGCCTAATCTACGAGTTTTATAAAAAAGAAACGTTTGAAGCATGATTTTTAAAGCACAGAGGCTGTCAGTCTCTCGAATCCAAACTAGGAGCTGGGTCCACAGAAGAGGAGACCCTACTAGTTTCTATGTTTGAGGCTGATTACCACTAATACCACCCACTGAATGACTGATAATATCTGAAGCGGGTGAAGCTGAAGGCTGTAACGTTGGGTTGTGTCCAGTAGTTGAGAGAAGGCGGTAGAAACCTTAGCAGGACAGCAGGAAGAATATACGATCACACTGGTACTGGGAATTCCACAGCGTATCCTTTAATGCACCTTCTCTTCATCAACCATACAAGGCCCGGTTGAACGGCTGCTGCTTATCAAACATGGCACAGTGTTCATACAACCCGTAATGTTGCAAAGGTTTCTGGACAGGTAAAAACATATAAGGTCCATCCCTCACCATGTACTAGCGTGCAAGCACGTTGCTCCCATAAATCACAGAGAGGGCAGTGGCGCACACTAATGACATCATAAACCCTCGACTTATGTTACGTTAAAGAAACACCACACCATTGTGACTGTTACAAGGCTCTGTCTCATTCTACTTGTAGAAAATCTACGAACCACAAGTAAGTATACAGTCTGTTAGGCTAACTAATACGTGCCCACCCTACAGCGCCTAAACTTTAACTTCTTGAGTTAACGTGTCGTATGATGTCGTGTAATGTTGATATTGTTGACATTAGAATTATTAAAAATGAGTAAAACTGGTGTTTGTTAAATTGGGTGTATATTTAAGGTGACATCATAACATGTAGATAAGATGGATAAGAGCCTTGAGAGTCTGTGCATGAGGAGCTCTGAGATATGATGCTGTGAGGCCTTTAGGATGTGAAGGGAACTGATTAGAGGTGGGCGGATCGATCCAAATATCGATAGTATCGATACCAACACTAGTATTGGTACCGGATCGATACCAGCACGATTGGATCGATACTTTGCTTTAATCCTACAAGTTCAGTATGTAGCCCGCTGAACTGTGTTAGTTATTTCTTTGGAAAAAATAAACCTCAAACATGCACTATGAAAAGTGTCCGAACCTTTTTGTGCGCTTTAGAGACAGAAAAATTTACATCCCAGGTCTCCAAAAACCCAGTTTCAAAAGACATGAAAAGCTGGAAGGTGTGTTTTGTTGTGTTAACTAATTATTGTGGAAAGCAACAATCCCAGTGATATAGTGGTGATTAAAATGTGTTCAGAATTTGCAAACTGAGAATTCATCTCATAAGTCACTACTCTCCCCCAGTTAGCTGCCTGAATAACTTAAAATTACTGATATCAGCAGTACTGGCCCTGTATTTACTTGGTATTGGATCGATACCAAAATGTGTAGTGTGGCACAGCACTGCTGTGAATGAGGGGAAGTGTGAACGTTGAATGTTTTTGTTGAAATGTCCAGGCAAGTATATACGTGTTAAATGACAAGATATATGTGTTCAAATAACCTCAATCAACACACAACTTCAGGTTTTTTATTTCTATATGATAATTCTTCATAATTAAACAATAAGAACAAGAAGTCTGATGTCCTGTAATCATTATGAAGCTATAATTTGAAATATAAAACACATTAAGTTTTTGTACAAAGTATCGGTATCGGATCAGTATCATCGATACCACTGATGGTATCGCACATCACTGCCGCCCAGGCAGCAACAAATACACGCGCTCTTTGCGAGCTCGTTCCCGGCTCGTAACCAGCGCGCTCTGTTGTCAAGGGCGAGCATTGGTTAATGGTCATCATGTGACTGATGCAAGCCAGAGCCTTTTATTTCGCATAA
>VVHJ01038095.1:0-12997 GCA_015107715.1 Tylochromis polylepis
CTGGACACTACGCTGACAGACACAGCAAACCGTCTTGCCACAGCTCACATTGATGTGCCATCCTGGATGAGCTGCACTACCTGAGCCACTTGTGTGGGTTGTAGACTCCGTCTCATGCTACCACTAGAGTGAAATCACCGCCAGCATTCAAAAGTGACCAAAACATCAGCCAGAAAGCATAGGTACTGAGAAGTGGTCTGTGGTCACCACCTGCAGAACCACTCCTTTATTGGGGATGTCTTGCTAATTGCCTATAATTTCCACCTGTTGTCTATTCCATTTGCACAACAGCATGTGAAACTGATTGTCAATCAGTGTTGCTTCCTAAGTGGACAGTTTGATTTCACAGAAGTGTGATTGACTTGGAGTTACATTGTGTTGTTTAAGTGTTCCCTTTATTTTTTTGAGCAGTGTATATTTGCATGTCACTGAGTGAAATAAGTATTTAATTGCTAAGTAAAACATGACATTGTATTTGGTAGAGAAACCCTTTGCAGTGATAAGAAGTTTATTGTAATTGGTCACCGGGTTTGCACATATCTCAGTCATGGATTTTGGCCCACTCCTCTACTCAGAAATTCTTTAAATCCTTTCTTGGCTGCCATTTGGAAGCTCAAAGCTTCAGCTCCATCCACAGATTTCTATAGGCTTGTGGTCTGGAGGCTGACAAGGGCACTCCATGACCTGAATTTGCTACTTCTTTATTCACTGCTTATGTGGCTAAAGAAGATGTTGTGGTTGTTGCTTTGAACTGAAGTTGGGTTGTAGACGGGTCTTATAGGATGGCAATCACCCAAAAAACACTACTGAGTGAGGGAAGGAGATTCTAATTTAGCATTTTACAGTATGTGGCCTGTTTTGGCCCCTCAATGCGGTGTAGTCGTCCTGCATACTTAGTCAAGCTATCGCAAAGAGCTCAATTTTTGTTTCATCTGACCACAACACTTTCTCCCAAACCTTCTCTGAATCATTTAAATGTTCACTGGTAAGACAAGCCTGTGCACATGCCTTCATGAACAGAGGAACCTTTTAGGCACTGCAAGATTTCAATCTATTACAGCATAGTGTATTACTAATGATGTTCTTGGTGACTGTGGACCCACCTGTCTTCAGATCATTAACAGGCTGCTCCAGTGTAGTTTTAGACTGATACACTGTGTTTTTTATGAGGCAAGCTCTTGCATGGAGCTCCAGACCAAGGGTGGCCAATGGTCATTTCATATTTCTTCCATTTCCAAATCACATCAACAGCTCTCACCTTCAATTCAATTTAATCTTATTTATATGGCACCAAATCACAATAAAAGTCAACCCAAGGCCCTTCTCAGCATGCTTCTTGCCTTGTGCAAATCTGTAATCTCATCCCTGATGTCCTTTTAAGAGGTCCTTGTTCTTGCCTATGGTGGTAGAGAAGTTGGAATGGAAGAAACTGATTCCATGGACAGGTTTATAGATATAATGAATTGAAATCAGAAGTATCTGTAATTGACTGATTGATTGACTGTAATCTCCCAATCAGCCAATGTGTGGAAGCCAGTATTCTGGATGGGTTATAGGGGATTAAATACTTAAAGTATTTCATTCAGTGACATGCAAATCAATTATATACTGGATTTTTGATTGACACTCTCTAAATTTGTGAAATTACCTCAAAAATTTGAGATTAAGATTGAGATCGTCCCCAGAAATCAAGAAACCAAGATGGATGGTTGATGGTGAGAAAGAAGCATAGTCATAAACAGAAGCCCCTGGTAAACTACCCCATTCACACTTCAAATTGTTTTTCCCCTTTCATTAACACACCTGCCGAGGAACAATTGGCAATTCTGGTTTGGAAAACATGAAGTTAGAGACAACAGCAACTATATGTAATTGTCTTCCAGAATCAAGAGCAGGAGGTCACTAAAATTAATTATTAAACTATTGTATATAACCTATTCTCTAATAATCAACATTTAACTGTGTGTAGGTCCTCAGTCATCCAGATCATGGTAGTCTAAGGAGTTTAAGAAACTGGACTTCTTTAAGTTTTTTTTTTGAAGACATTTGACCTTTTGTCTAAGAAAAGAAATGTCTTCGAAAAACTAAACTTAAACAGACTAAAGACGGCCAGTTGCTTTCTTTTCTTAAAAAAATAGATCTCGTCCTTAGGTAAATGATTTAGTAATTGATCAACAATTAGTTTAAATTAATTAACACTTCATACAAGTCATACTAAATCTCAGAATCCTTGAAACACAGGCCAAGGTTTATTAATCAACCTTAATAATCAAATCCACTCCAGTTTATTAATCAACCATAGACAGAGATGGGAAGTAATGAAGTACAAATACTTTATTACTGTACTTAAGTAGAATTTTCAGGTATCTGTACTTTACTTCAGTAGTTTTTTTCAGACAACTTTTTATTTTTAATCCCTACATTTATAAACAAATCTCTACTTGAGGGTCTCTACTTTCTAATCCTTACATTTTCAAACAGGCTTGTTACTTTTGGTTTGATGCATTTGAGGGGAGTTATTATTTCACGTCACTGCGGGTCATCAAACATCAAACCAATTTGAGACTAAACAGAAACAGATGAAATGCAATCCTACCATTTTTTTTCTCTTCTGTTTTTTGGTACAACACTGGATAGACTGTAGATGTCCATAAATTGTGGTTCCGGTACTTCAGCATCTAGCTAACCAAGACGAATGAGCATAAAGGAAGTAACATATTGTAGCAGGTAATTTCTAATGCAACATTTCTATCAACTCAGCAAACATCAGCAAACTTTGCTGATGCACACAAATGCACACAAACAGCAAACTGTTTGTGTGCATTTTGTTGCACAGTGTGTTGCTAGTTAATGGTCCAAGCTGCTGTATTTCACGGGGACAGAAAAGAAAAAGCTAACTTCACTCAGAGATGGAGAAAGATAAGAAAGACATGACAGGAGAGGAAATTATTGTGAAATATGATTCTTTTCCCCACAAAGCTATTTCAACCGATTTTGGGCATCCCCCACGTGTTGAATCCCACTTTAACCTCTTCCTTACTCATTTTCTGTTTAGAGTCAAAGTCACCTTCTACAATGTAAGCAACAGAAAACAGAGCTATTTTTTCATGTTCTGCTTATCTGATTCAAGCTAAGAATATTCATTAGAATTAAAATTTAGACCAAAATAAAGTTAATTTTCTCATCTACTAGTATTATTTATTATTACATTAATATAGCAAGGTTCAATTAGCTTTGCATAAAAATAGCTGGTAGAAATGTCCTGAAAAGAGCTACTTTCTTATTTTGCGTACATGTCAGAGTCTGTACTTTTTCACTTTTACTTGAAGAAGTTGAATCAGTATTTCAACTTTACTGGAGCACTTTATAACACTAGTATCTGTACTTTTACTTAAGTACAGAAAGCCTACTTTTGCCACCTCTGACCCAGTCAGTGTGATTGGGTCTGATTTCTTAGACTTTTATTCTGATTTAGTTCTCAGTTCAAATACAATAATTATTGTGGGTGATTTTAACATCCATGTAGATGGTGAAAATGGCAGTCTCAAAACAAGTCATTTATTATATTATGAAACACAATTTGCTTCTCAAAATGTAAAAGTCTCCACACACCCCACTTTAATTACACTCTGGTTCTTGTTGTGAGATTTGGCATAGAAACTGAACATTTAACAGTTTTCCCAGAAAACCCTCTTTTGGATTACACAGCAGTGGAAGTTTTAGAATAGAATTCAGTCAGTGTTATGTCCTTCAGTGCCATATGCCAACACAGTGCAGAACAACTACCTAAAACTCTACTCCCACAGAGGTTGATTATCTTTTTAATAGTGTTGCACCTCTAAACAGCATCCTCATTATGTACTCATTAAAAACAACTCAAATCAAGTCAAAGTATTTGACTCCTTGGTATAACTCTCAAACATGCACCCATAAGTTGGAGAGGAAATGGCATCTTGCTAATTTAAAAGATTTTCATTGACTTTGGAAGACTTTGTTGCTCTATAAAAAAAATGCCTTATGTAAAGCTCATGTAAAGCTCATCTCACAATTTTTTCACTGATTGAAAAAAAAAATAAAATAAGAACAACCCCAAGTTTTTCTTCAACACTTTAGCCAGGCTGACAAAGAGTCAGAGCTCTGTTGAGACAAGCTTTCTTTTAACCTTAACTAGAAATGACTTCATGAATTTCTTCATAAATAAAATTAATGTAACCATTCATAAGTACCTCACCATTCCTCTGCAAAGGAATGGTTTATTTTCAGTTACATTTCAGAACTCATTCACAATATAGAAACAGTGCTATTCAGTGTTAAAATTATCTTCTTGTGGCCTGTGATAGTAGTTTCATCTCTGCACCTGTCTTGCCAGACCTCAATGCAGCTTTGATACTGTTGACCATAATATTTTATTACAGAGATTAGAGCATGACATCAGTATTAAAGGTACTGCACTTCAGTAGTTTGAATCATATCTATCTAACAAATTCCAGTTTGTCCATGTAAATTGGGGGTCGTTTTCACACACAAAGGTTAATTATGGAGTTCCAAAGGGTTCCGTGATGGAACCAATTCTGTTTACAGTAAGTTTACAGTATTACTGTTTACAGTTTGTATACAGTAAGATTCAAAGGCATAGCATACATTTTCATTGCTACGTAGATGATATCCAGCTTTATCTATCCATGAAGTTAGGTGTCACACACTAATTAGTTAAACTAGACGAATGTCTTCAATACATAAAGATATGGATGACCTCTTTTTTCCTGCTTTTAAATTTAGATAAAACTGTGGTTATGGTACTCAACCCTAAAACTTACTCAGGATGGCTTTACTATGGACTCCAGTGACACTGGGAGGAATCTTGGAATGATTTTTAATGAGGCTATGTCCCTCAGTCTGCACATCAAACAAATGCAGATGCACTGCATTTGCACCTGCATTTATATAACACCCTGCATTTAATCATGAGTTATTATTGATTTCTGGCTCTGTTCAACAGCGTTTCATGTTCTGTCTCCCTCCCCCTCACCTGCAAACGGCTGCCCCTTCCTAAACTTGGCTCTGCTAGAGGTTTCTTCCTGTTAAAAGGGAGTTTTTCATTCTCACTGTCAGCAGGTGCTTGGTCATAAGGTGTCATCTGATTGTTTTAGGATTATTTACCCCACTGTAAAAACAGTTACATTTTAATTGTTATTTATGTAGCACCAAATCCTACCAACAATCATCTCTTACACTGTAATGCAGGATTTCAGGACACCGGCCCTCGAGGACTGAAGTTTGACACCTGTGAATTAAGTAATGGATTACTTTTAAGAAAAGTTTTCTGTGTAATGTGTGTAATAATTACTTGTTTGAGTAATGACTCCAACACCAATTACAACAACGAGGCAAAATACCTACAACATGCAAAAAAAATTTGACCCACAGCATGCAATTAATTTGCATGGATGTAATGTCTTTGATATGCTGCTTAGCAATGGTGGAACCCAATGAGAATCGATACGAGAATCGATAAGGAAACAAATCAATAAGTGATATCGAGAATGAAATTGAAATCCCTATTACAATTTATTATAAATTCTTATCCCTAGCCATGATGTTATGTAACTTTGAATATGACTTTTCACAAAACATAGCACAGAAAGTAAGTGAGTGTGGCAATGGTTTCTGAAAAGGCTAGCTCAGAAACATACAGGTATCAAGATAGACTGGGAGATGTCCTAATAGCTTCCAAATTGCCAGTTGTCAAGTCTGTTCCATACAAATGAACAGATTCAAAGCAATCTAAAAAACAGCATAAAATAGTTTTAGACATGCATAACTTTACAGCATTTGTTTAATTGCATTCTATTGATATCAAAAATTCATTTTTTGAAGGTAGTTACAAATTAGTACCTTTAATTTACTTTTTCTCCCAGTTTGAACTGTTTGAGGTCAAAGGGGTTTACACTGGGTATACACCTGTACAAGTAACCATTCTGCCACAGGGAAACTGGTTACCTGGCACACTCACCTTTAAGCAACATGAAGCCTCTGGTTTGTCTGGGCTATGTCCGCGATGACAGACCTAAAGAACACCAAAAAGACACAGATGATCTCCAAGCCACTTAACTGGTGCCTCCTGGAAAGGGTTGCAAACAGAGAGAAAAAGCATCTGTGATGTTTCTTAAAAGCATTCAGTGAGATGGTGAGGTAAATGATCTGATCTCTCACTAATGAACAAACCACATAAACACTACTGAATCCATCAGTACACACTGTACACAATCTTACAAGTGTACAGTGTGGAATTTTCAGTCTTTTGGAAGAGAAGGTGAAGACTTTTTTTTAAAAAATAATCAGCAACAAGAGAAAATTCCAGGGAGGCAAACTGACCATTTATAGTTTGGACCAGAGATAAGATGGTAAATGGACCTTACAAGTTTACATTTGGATAAGCCGACACCATGGACACAGGAATATTCTAAAATTGTATTTTGTAAAAACAACACTAATTTTGAGGGAGGAAAAAGGACCTTTCACAATCAGCAAGGGAACAACAGAAAACACTATCTGCAAGGCAAGTATACTAAACTCAAGTTCAGTAGCATTAGCTTCCTAATATACAATACTTCCTTTACTCCAGCTTAGCACTAAATCTCTATGAATAGTCATTTTGCATAAAGTTCACAGAGGTGTCAGCTAACTATTATTAAACTATAAATCAACTCTTACCGCTAATGATTTTGAGAAGAAAATTGGCTTGCTAGCAAAGCTAATTACTGAGGCGATTTTTAGCTTTTCAGTTTCCCACAATTGTTAGCATTCAGTACTTCTTTGGATTTAGACTGATTTATCTATTCAAGTGTCCACTGCATTCCCAAAGATTTGCTTTTCTTTCTTTCAGCAGATTCATTATATGACTTGTTGGTGTAAAAGGGTGTTGTAAAAAGGTGAGTTTGCAGCATAAGCATTTTAAGGATGTTCAGAAATTACACTTGTCATAACCGTGGTTTTTCAGTGAAAACCCTAACAGGTTATCCATACATCATGAAGTATGCGTGTTGTATAGCAGTTAACTTCAAAGGAACAATGCTTTCAAATGTCTTGCTGTCACTATCAGCTTTCATCTTCAGTGTCACAATGTGAGACTTTAAGGGGCACTTTATAGATACATATGAAAAGTACAGTAGATATTGTAGTTAATGTAGTCCTGATAATAGACTAATAAAGTTTTTCACATAGTGTTCCTTCTATGTGGTCCTTCAGTGTTAATTATTGTGTAAAATTCTCATCTCTGTGTCTTCCTGTCTCAAAGGATTCATTTTCTGTTTTTTATCCTCCATATGGTCATCTGTTTCCCGTGTCTTGCATTCAGTTTTGCTCCCTTTATATCATTTTTTTTAATAGTTTTAGCTCTGACTTGTTATATATAATATATACATTTCCCTTAATTCCCTTGTATGTATTCATAACTTTTCCCTTGTTCTTTTTCAGGTCATTCTTTAACTTCCTCTAGTGTGCTGTTCTTCAAAAAACTTTAAATTGTGCTGTTTATTTTTCCCCCTGTGGACTGCATACATACTAATTAAAGGTTAGTTTTCAGCTTAACCTGCTGGTTTCTAAATACTGCATTTTCATTTCTCTCGTTCCACACCTCATGGCAGATCATAAATGCATTTCTAAATGCAAAAAGCTTAACCTAACCTCTTTGGTCCCACACACTACTCTGGTGCAGGAATAACATGCAGACTTCCACCACAAACATGCTCTTTTTAAACTCCCACTATTTTGCTGCTTTTATTGGTGATATATAAAAAATATGTACATTACTGCAAAGACTATGTTTAGTCACTGCCACACTGTAGGTTAGTCACTACTAATTGTTCTGCTTTGAAGATTTTTGTATTTAATTTAACAAATTCCTCTTCAAGATAAATTCTAGCTAAAGATGGTAAAGAGAAGAAGAATACTTTGGGCATTTGGCTAGTGGTGATCTTCCCTGAAAAATTATGCAAACCTGCTCTCGTCTGTGAAGAGAAGGGGATGCCAGTGGCAGACCAGCCAGTTCCGGTATTCTCTGTGGAATGTCAGTCAATTTGCATGGTGCTGGGCTGTGAGCACAAATCCCACTGAGAGACTGGTGGTGTTTGTTATGTTACTGCTTGCCCAAAGAAATATTGGTCCTGAGGCTCAGTTGATGCTTTTCTACGGTCCTGTCCGGTCCTGCTTTCCTAATGTGATAGTATGTCTCCTGGTATCTCTACCACAGTCCTTGCAATTGCACCTGTGGACATACCATCCTGGTAGACTACCTGTGCAACCTGAATGGACTCTTTGTATCAACTCATGCTATCAGTAGAAGAAAACACTTTACTCTTTTTACATTTACTTGTGGGTGGGCAATTGTTTCATTTTTTTTCACAACAAACTGAAACTCTACCAGGTAAACTTGACATGTTCAGTGTGATTCCAAATTCCGAGTACACTTGGTTTAATCGGAGGATTTTTTTTTTTTTTAATTTTAATTTTGTTTTGTTTTTATGGCTCATTAAAAGCCAACAGATTGTTTTTACTTTTTTTCATAACTGATTATTAGAGGTTTTCTGTTGTAGTATATTTGTTAATATAATTACATGTTGTGGCACAGGGAGTGAGTGTGTCCTAATTGTATAACAGTTGCGATAGTAAAATCAAATCTCAGCATTTTCTAATTAATGTCATTCAACCACAGTGTAGTCTTAAGTAAGTGAAAAATTATATAAAGTAAGAAATTGGGCTTACGGCAACAGTAGATGTTTGTTTTTTATTTTAAGATGTTTTTAAGGACAAATATAGAAATAGAAGTGTAGTAATGTTATATAGTAATATATAGTAATGTATAAAGCAGTATTATTACATTATTGTACAAACCTAGTGTTTTATTATGTGCTCTTTCAATGTTCATATCAATCAGTAGGTACTTGATAAAGATATGTAAATAACAGAATATAGTAATTACAATAACATTTTCTGGATATTTAAAAAGATGAATCCATTAATTTTATGTTGGAATACTTGCAAAAACCAATTTGGGGTTCTCCCTCTACAACTTTTAATATTAAGACCAACTTCACAGCTTAATTGAATTACAGTATATATTAGTAATGTGAAACAAAAAGTAACTAATGTTAATAAAAATAACTTTATCTGTATAAAATCACATATTGAAGTGCACATACACATTTTTAATGGAAACAAATTTATCTGTATTTTTATTTAATTCTACTTATGTTTATATGTATATTAATCCAATTTTCACTGTATTCTCCAGCACTCAAGAAGCTGAAGAAACTACTCATTATGAAAAATGAAGTAAAAAAAAAGCTATTCATTCCACGCACTCTGTACTTTCAGCCAAGTATTTGGACAGTGAATAATTCAATGTAATTTTTATAAGCAATAATCCTTCATAATGCATCCTTTAGTAAGAGGAGGAATAGAGAGAAAATGCAGAAGTAGTTGCTTAAAAGCATTCAAGGAGATGGTGGGAATGGTGATGCCAGTCTGGGCTGGGGGAGTTATTGCTCCACTTACTTTACAAACTGAAAATCTCATTAAGTGTGACACTGAAGATTAGTTGAGAGGGACCAAAGTGGAAAGAGAATGAACTCACACAGGGGCTGTGAGGAGGCTTTGGCTTTGTTTGCCATCATTAATTCAGCATTGAAACAGCTCTGGGGGAAGCTCAGAGCCACTGATCAGAAGAGCTCCAGATATGACAGGCGAACAGGTGCCCTTTTTCCTCTCCAAACACTTTTCCCTTTCAGCTTCCATTCTCAAGTCTTAATTGAGGTGAGCTGTGTGTTTGAGCCATCTGTGTGCTGACAAAATAAAGCTGGCTTTGATTTATGGTACCTCAGGACATATTAGCATCTGCATTTCTGTAGGCAGAATCCCATCTCTGCCTGCAAACTTTAAGTATTTCAATATGAGATTCCTGGTTTGGTCAGTGTTAATGTTGTTTCTGATTTTTTTGACTACTTAGTGAATTTAGTCTTGTTCTTAGTTCCCACTTTTACCCCTCCTTTTGTGTTGCTCTTCAGCTCGTGTCCATATATTTTGTCCTTTCACGTGTATGTTCTCCTCATCTAGTTATTTCCCTTCCTGTGTCCTTTGTCTCTTCCCAGTGTTTTGTATGTATTTTGTGAAATCAGCCTCATCTCCCTGTTACCCTTTTTTCTTTGTCAGTTACTTCCTATGTTACTTTGTTAGGTCCTTGTCCCATGTATATCATGTTCAGTTTTATTTCCCCCATCTCGTTAGTTAGATTCTGTTCAGCCATGTTCTCCACCCATTGCCTGTTCTCTTATTATCTTGTGTGGGTGTATATATTGTCTCTATCTTCCTTTGTCGCAATCTCCCTCATGGCTTTCCTGCCCTGTGTGCCACTCTGCATAGTTAATTCAGAGTTCCTACTATTCCTAGATCATTTGTGTTCTTAGTCATCCTTTTTAGTTTCAGTAATAAAGCTGTGTCTTTTCAATTATCTCTCCGAGTCTGGAGTAGTCAAGATCTGCATTAGCAAATCGTGTGTGGCAGAGCGCAGACGACACACACTGTAAAAACAAAAAACAAAAACTTTTTTACGATAAAAACACTGGCAGCTGTGGTTACAAGAATTCCACCACAAAATTACAGGTAAAACATTTTCTTCTTTCACAGTAAGAAGATATTGTTATTGTTGGTTTTACAGTTAAAAATAGTGCCAGGGTCAATATTTTATTGTAGAAGAAAATGTTTAAACTTAAAGAAAAAATGTTTTTCCCTAAAGTGAACATGAAAATAACCTATAAAATAAAGTTTGTTGCAGTTTCCCTTTTTAATGGTTAAAAAAAGATTAGAAAACTTCTCTGCAAATATTATAGTGGAACATTTTCAACTAGTATGACTAGGGTGTTAGTTCTGTTGCTTTTAGAGTTAATGTTTTATGAAATAATCTGTTTGAATAAATTATTTTGCTATTTATAAACACAGTTTTACTTCATAATTTAATATGACATGTCACACTGTCATGAGCTTTTATCAAAGGGTTTACCTCATGAACTATGATCACCTTTCAAACATAGTATGAATTATAAACTACTTTATTTCATGCATACAAATATTTTGTAAGTATAAGTAAAATATTCAGCCAGCTTGGTAGTTCACTTGCTGTTATCTGCTTTTTTTAGACTAGAGTGCTTTTAATCATTCTACTCTGCAAGCTTAATACACAAACCATGAATTTATTCAAATTCCTAAATGTAACAAAAAAAATGTCCACCTTAAACTTCCAAGAAAGTATTTTAATATATTTGATGTTGTAAACATCAAATGTTTACATTTTTACTGTGATTTTACTTGAAATCACAAATAGTTACCTCCATGACAGCAAGAGTAAAGAATCACTGAATTTTTACAAGTTCTGTTCAAACTGTGCAAACCAGTGTTGTAAGTTCAGCATACATTATATTTTACATTACATGTAGCAGACAATTCAGACACCTTTACCATAACTTAGAGAACTTTAAATGTTATTGCTGCTGTTCTCACTACATAAATGTCAGTACACATAGAATGTTGCTTTTTCAAATTATCCAAATGCAGATATAGAGAATGAAACATTTTTTCTATAACTGAAAGAAAATCTGAATTTAAGAAATTCCAGGAACACGTTTACATCAACTTATTTTATACACAGAACTGAGCAGTAAAGCTGAAAATGTACATCATCTTATAAAAACTTATAAAATGTTCTTTGTACGCTAAAATACCACCCAGTCCCGTAATGCAGCTGTCCCACAATCCAGGACGAATGTTCCCTATGTGTGTTTAAAACCAGGAGAGAAATTCCTCTTCCAGAGTGGGGACGATGCAGCCTCCCATCTCCGTCTCGTCCCTCTACTGGGCTCGTCCCGTCACAGCCCAGCTTGCGCTCTGCCCTCAAGTCTCTCACTCGCTGCCACAGCATCACCAGATGCAGGCAGAGGTTCATCTCTGCCCGGCTGTTGATCACCCGCATTGTTCCCCACTGGTCGCTGTTTCTGTTGTCGGACCTAGGTCACCGCGTTACACCGACCAGTCCATCCCCACACAAGCCGTCTCACCTGACAATCAGGCAGCAGGTCCTTCTTTCCCACACCTGGCTTCCACATGTTTCATATCTGGGCCCTTCTCACTCAGTGCTCAGCCAGCTTTCTTTTAAATAGGTCCTTTTGCCAGCTGATAGGCCACCTCAGGACACGCCCATGCCTCAGCAGGTGATTGCTATCAGCCAATTTGTCCCATGCCCAGCCAGTCCACAGTGGATTAAAACAATGTCATATAAAAACGCTAAAAACATGCAATACAAAAATCAGAATAACATCATGCAAATAAAAACTACACTCACAAATAAACACTAAAATCAGAATAAAAACAATTATAAAAGACAAATACAAATTTCTACTGTGTGATATATACAAATACAGAGATACATCATTGGAACACTTATCTTACTGGCTAAACTTCTATGGTTGTGTTAGCCACTGTATCAGTGTGGAAGCAACAGAACATGAAACTAAACAAGCCAAGAGTACACGAACGAGGCAGTTACAGCAGAAAAAAACTGTTGAATTTTGCTCTTTCTACTTACCACAAACAATGATGAACCATGTTGGTGGCACTTTCTCCATCTGAACATCTTCTGCAAGGCTTGTCATCTCAACGCAGTGGAACAGAAGGTCTTCCTTCTCATTAAAATTCAATTCTATTCAAAATGTTTATTGTCATATGTACAAAAGAAAACAGCATTTCTCTGTGCAATGAAATTCTTCCTTTGTTGTCCTCACACAAACGCCGAGTTAGGTTAAGCGTTAATAAGGAAATATATATATATATATATATATATAACAAATAGAACAAGATAAGAATACAAATAAATAAGTGAAGACAAATTTAGTCAGGGAAAACAACTTTACTTCCTTATATACTGGAAAATAACTAAAAATGCTAGTAA
>VVHJ01038096.1:0-10069 GCA_015107715.1 Tylochromis polylepis
GGGGTGAGAGAAGGAAACAGGATAAAGACATGCTGTGGAGGAGAGACAGAGATTAATAACAGATATGATTCAATGCAGAGAGGTCTGTGAACACATAGTGAGTGAGAAAGGTGACTGGAAAAGAAAAACTCAATGCATCATGGGAATCCCCCGGCAGCCTACGTCTATTGCAGCATAACTAAGGGAGGATTCAGGGACACCTGGTCCAGCCCTAAATATATGCTTTAGCAAAAAGGAAAGTTTTAAGCCTAATCTTAAAAGTAGAGATAGTGTCTGTCTCCCGAATCCAAACTGGAAGCTGGTTCCATAGAAGAGTCATGATGAATTGATTTTTGCCAGACGTCAGCCTTCAACACGTGAAGTGATGAATGGATGATTCATGTGGTAGGGATGCGGAGCAAATCAATTGCTGGTGACCCGTGTTGTAGTGGTGACCCAGAAGGCAAGGCGCGTGGGAGCATGAGGAGGTTGAGGCAGAGGGAGGGACCCACAGAGGGCACCATCTGCATTATAATATAATTTACATTTATTATTCTCATTCATCTGACAGGAGGAGGTGTCTCTTTATGTCTGAGTACCTGAATATCACTTTGTGTTTTACTATAATTTTAATAAATGGTCGCAACAAAATGTTACCTGGTTGCATTTACAAGGGTAAACGTCTTCAAATAACGAAATGCAATTTTAGCAGTTTTATTTTACATCTCTTCCACATAAAAGTGAACTTTAAACACTTTGCTTTCTTTACTATGGTTGAAATGTATGTATTGTTTTCTGCCTTTTCTCCATCAGCTACTGGTGGAATTGAAGACCCACTCCAGTTTGAGGCATTGTTGCCTTTTGTTGTAGTTTTTGAGCATGAAAGTCCCCTGATTCCTTCCTCTTTTTATTAAGGAATAAGCATGTGTTCTTAAAATTGAGGACGTATCTACATGTATAAGATACTACAAACATAGCCTAATGCTGTTGGCTGCAATCTAGATAAGAAAGAGGGCCCATGTTACAACACATTTCAGAAATACAAAAACAGAATCTAATAATCTTTTTAATCCATCAATAAAAACTGTTAAAAAAGGTAACATGACTCAAGCCATAATTCCCCTGTAATTGAAATGACAATTTAATTATATTTACCTACACATAATTTAAGTACACTAGAAGGGGGTTCACATCAGGTTTTGTTTTGTATTTATTTACAGGAAACAAAGAAACAATTATACTGTAAGTAACTTTTAATACTAAGTACTAAGTCATGTTTTAGGCAACATTTAGCCACTCCATTATTTGGCCAATGTGTCAGGGGTGGGGTCGGCGACCCAGCATTTTGAGTTTATTTTGTATTTTTGATTTCTTATTTTATATTGGAAATATGTTAAGTTCTTGTGTTGCTATTATTAATTAGGATTTAGTTGAGTTTCATTCTAGGTTTTGTTTCTTCTATAAGTCTTTTCTTGTCCTCTATGTAGTCTGTCTTGTCTGTGTTTTATTTTTAGTCATGCCTGTGCTCTCATCTCCCTTATCTGTTCTCATGTGTCTCTCCTTGTGTTCCGTCTGTCATGTGTTTTATGTCTGTATTCCATATTGTCAAGCTTGTGTTGTCATGTCTACGTCTCTCATTGTTTCCTGTTTTATTTTGAAGAGTCGGGTGTTTCCATGTTCAATGTGTTTTGTTTTACTTTCCCTGTGGTGTCATTATGTTCATTTGTGCCAGCTGTTTCCCCATGTGTTTCCACTTCCTCTGATCACCTCCTGTGTGTATTTAGTCTGTGTGTTTTCATTCAGTCTTTGTCAGGTCGTCTGTTTTCCTTCCCCCCCCATCACGGCAGGTTTCAAGTGTTTTTCATGATTCTGTTCATGTTTTTGTCTCATAGCCACTCTCATGCTCCTGCTCATAATCATGTTCACATCTCCTTTGGTCAGAGTTATTATAGTCTAGTTTTCTCCAGTTTGGGTTTTAGTTTTAGTTTTCGCCACTGTTTGTTTTGCTTTGGGTTTTTTGTATTCATGTTATCAGCCGTAATAAAGGCTCACTTTTTGTTTGACCAGCAAGTTCATCTCTTCCGTGTCTGCTTTCGGGGCCGTTCCTTAAACACACCGGCCATCCCGGCTGTGACACAATGCCCGAAAAAAGTACAGTGTATTTACAATATAAAATGGGGAAATATTGTTTGTTTTTACCAGAAAAATTATCAAGAAATTGTGTAGTACTTAAAATTATTCACACAGTATAATTTCTAAACCCTTCCTTTAAATTACCAAGAAATTACACACTTACTACTTAAATTTACTTACAACAACTTCTTTTTTGTAAAATTAGTGAAGTTATGAAATATTTAGAATTACTTATGCAGTATGTAAAATTATTTACACATTACTGTAAATTACTTACATGCCACTTAAAATTATTTGTAGTATAATTATGTCTTCATTTCCTGTAAAAACCTCATGTCACCTCCTTCCCTACCATGTACCTACCATTAAGTATTTGTAGGTAAATATAATTTGTCATTCCAAATAAAATACGGCCAAATTCCATTTACTGTAATTATGCCATTAGTCACAGGCTGTATTATAAAGCGTTTTTTTTTTTTTTTAAAGAAGCTCAAAACACACGTTAGCTACCCATCCTTTTATCAATTTTAATTATACACCTGATACCCTAATTGTAACAAAGTATGAACATAACTTTCGAAATCATAAAATAGTGCTTGTTCTCCTGTCAGCCTCTAAACATTTTTTTTTTCCCATGAAGCTAGAGTGATCGTGTGCCAGCTTTCTGGAATACTGATGAAAAACTTTAAGCCCAAGACTTAGACTCCTTTTATCTATTATATCTTTTATAAATTATTTGATGTTGCAGTTCATTTCTATCCAATTCATTTCTTCAGGTGTTGTTTCTGGTGTTCCTGCACTGCAGTGGTAGGACGAGGTCTCAGATAACAGTAAATGAATACAAAATCAAAACCTTTCATTTTTCCAAAACTCCAACTTTTGTGTGTTACACCCAAATAAGGCTGAGGAAATTAGATTTTAATTGGTCTGATAGTTTACTGAATATGAAGGTTGATTTCAGCAGAACCAAGGTGCCCTTGAGCAAGGTGCTTAGCCTCCTGCTGCTACTGTGCATCTGCTCAGTGGTCAGCAGTACATGACTTTGGCTGTTCTGGATGGATCCCATATAAATGGTGTGAATCTATGAGCGGCTGTAATGAGCAACTACACTCCTGAAACAGTTCATAGTTATGCACTTTGGAATAAATACATCATACATACATACATATATAAAAGTGTGGCAGAACCACCTCCTTCTAACCTTTACCCCCTTTTTGCAGCACAGAGTAATGCAGAGACATAAGGATTTATTTTCTACAGTCTGTCTGTTCTTGGTGGGAACATACAGCAAGTTAATCAGAATACAAAAAATAATGTAATAACAACAAGGAAAACTGCTTTTACCCTAAATAAATT
The DNA here is from genome assembly GCA_015107715.1 of Tylochromis polylepis. Taxonomy (NCBI): domain Eukaryota; kingdom Metazoa; phylum Chordata; class Actinopteri; order Cichliformes; family Cichlidae; genus Tylochromis; species Tylochromis polylepis. The sequence goes on from VVHJ01038096.1 coordinate 3,469, forward strand.
TTAAATTTTGGACTTTTTTGGATCAGTTTTTCTGTACTTTTATGCAGATAAAGTTAATGTGAATGCCTTAAATTTAAGTTAGCTACTGTTTGAGATGATGATAAACTGTTAAAGTGTAACTCAGTCATCAAACAGTGAGTTTACCAGGTGGGATATTTTTAGAAGCTCTAGGTGAGACAGAGCACCCATTCTGTGTTCCTTTGTTAACTCTGGTCAGTGTAATACTCTTCATGTCATGACTTGGACTCAAACACTCCCTCGCTGTGTCCTTTCTTTCCACTCTGCTGCTCCTGCTGACACAAACCAAGAGAAATCTACACTGCGGAAACGATTAATGGGGATCAGGTGCTGTTCTCTGTCTCTCCTTTGTCTTCCCCTTTGCCTCATGAGCAGAACTCCGCCCCTGCCTGCCGTCCACAGGGTTACAGTACGAACTCGATGCTTTATCAGCATCAGAATCCCTTTCTTTTTCTAAAAAATGTCACTAAATGTGAAACGGCTCAATTTTTCAAAAGCATGAGTTTGTGCTGCCGCGGTCTAACCCTGACAAATGACGATCAGATTGAGTAACTTCTATGAATATGCAGGTAATTTAAATTATCTGTACTCCAGCAGATGCTGTTTCAGATTTTCTTTTTTTAATTCATAAGCAATCCAGACCTTACTGTCATGTCATGGGGGGGTTGTTTTATCGGGACAATTAACTTCAGAACTGAGAGGACTTGAACCAAATCTATATAGTGTTTATAAGCAAAAATCACTACAGCGCATTACTATCATGGACCATATTTCTTCATCAAGAGTTCCTTTTCTATTTAATGTAACTGGATGAGGACAGTGTTTTTCCTCTGCTTTTTAAAAAAATGGTTTGGGTTTATGCCAAGTGGCAGCTTCTCAGGCAATATTGAGATGCCAGAAACTGCAGTTCCTCTAATGACTCCTTGAGGCCGACTCCAAAAGTGAGTCAGTCCTCACAGAGCCCCGTGTTAACACAAGGAACTTACTAGAACACGTATTTATCAGCAGGCCAGGAGTGTTAAAAAAAAAAATGCTTCGATAGGCAGCAGTATATTTCAAGCACAAAAGAAAAGCTGCTCAGGATGCCACAGAAGCGATCCTCCCCTTGCAGCATCAGAGGCTGCAGGGATGATAGAGCTTTTATAGCCAAGCACGTTGTGCCAGGTGTAGCTTATACAGTTAATTAGCCTCTGTTCAGCACCTGCAGGACAAAGCACAGCACAACAAACGAAAATGATGACACCTTTTGCTCTCATGGCCCAAGGGTTATTAAATGAGTATCACATGGGTGTCGACATAGGCAGTTGGAGCGGCTGGTATTCTGCTAGTCATCACCTCAGCTCATTTAAATAGGTGAACTGTACCTTCAAAAAAGCGTGTGTTTTGGTGCTGTTTCCATGTGGAGCCTTATTGATGGAATGATTTGACAAATAATACAGCTTTCTGAGTAGTTACTTGAATCTCTTGAACAGTCAGCTCAAGAGGTCTATACTCCAGTTTTAATGAGTAAATGGTAGGTGGACTGGTTCTTATATAGCGCTTTTCTATTCTGAGCACTCAAAGCATTTTATACAACTTGCCTCCTTCACCCATTCATACAAGCACTTTTTTCTATGCTTTGCCTATGTAAGTGCTTATATCTAACCTTCACACACGTTCATAGTCCGATGGATGCATCAGAGACCAGGACCAGTATTCCCGATACCAATACCAATACCAAAACCAAAACTTTTACCCTATAAAGGCAGCTTATGTAGGGGAGAGCAGTGTGTCATGATTTATGAGTCATCATCCATTTACAAGTTTTGAAGACTGAGTTTTACTTCCACAATAATAAGGTAACATAATTAAGCACAACTTTCAGCTAGTTTGTAGTTCGAAACGGAGTTTTTTGGAGGCCTGGAATGTAAATGTGCCTACTTCTGTTGTTTAACTGTGATACAGGCTATAAATTTTTCATAGTGCATGCTTGAGGTATATTTTTTTCATTAAAAAAAAGTTCATTAAAAAACACAAGTCAGTGGGCAACATACTGAACTTAGAGGATAGAAACAAATTATTGATCCTATCCTGCTAGTATCGATCCCAGATCAATAACAGCACTGGTATCGATACTATCCATATTTGGATCAATCCACCCACCTCTAATGTGTCTATACAGACTGACAAGTTAAGACTCCAACTTTTTCAAATATGGTCACTTCTAGCTTCAAAAACCAAAGAGGAGATGGCAGTAATGCTAAGACTTTAGTCCATCCATTCTCTCCTCCTTATCTTTACCAGGGTCGTGGGGCGCACAGAGCCTATCCCAGCTACCACAGGGTGAGAGGAAGGGTACGCCCTGGACAGGTCACCAGTGTTCAATAATTTAAGTTTAAAAGTTCTGATTCTCCTTTTGTCTTATTTGTATTCACATTTCCTCACCATTTCTGGTATCATAAAATGTACCAGCAGCCTACAGAGAAAAAGGCCCTTTTTTCTGTCAAGGACATTCTTGAAAAATCTTTGTTTTAAAAGAAAGAAAAGTTTGATCTCTTTTTACTTGGTATTTCCTGTCATTTGTTACACTTGAGATTTCAGATGAAGAGTTTGGCAGTAAGAATGTAAAGGAGAACTGTGTCCTTTTCTCTGTTTACTCACTACTTTCACTCCTCACTTCTACCTCGTCATGACATCTTGGTCTAATGTCTCTCTGTTCTTTAGACACCCTTCATCTTCCTCTTTTGCACTCTTACCAACATTACCCATCCACCCCCATCCACTGTTCTCTATCATAAATTCAGGAAGATGAATATTTCATCTTTCATCCACTTCACAGCGCTCTCCAGCAGTATTGGGAAGGCGGAGGAGGAAGCAGAGATAGTCTTGTGGTGTCGTGGGCAGATTATGCTAACAACATAAGAGAGGACATTCTGCTCTCTCATTATGCTCAGCCAATTTTAGAGAGTGCAAGGTGAGTGCTTAAAATGGTTAGTTTGCTGTTTTCTTTCTTTCAATCTGATGGAATTTCCCTCACAGAAGCACTGAAACGGTTCAGATGATTGCTGCTGAAATAACGTTTCAGTAAACTTCACTGTGCAATTGCATCAGAGAGCTGCCAATGTTAGAACACTGAACACATAGATGTTGTATCAGATTATGAACCAGCATTCTGTGGTGGAGTGGATAATGTGTTTGCTTTACATGTGAAAGACTCCTGGTTTGATTCTTAGCAGACACACAAACTGATCCTGTAATGGTTACAAACTAGTGTATGCCTAGTGCTGGATTGAAGTGAGAGTTCTGTCAGGAAGGGCATACAGTGGAAAATCTATGACACATCAAGCCTCAAACTTTCTTTGTCCAGGAGTGGCCACATTGAGACAACAGAATGGAGTGCTTCCTAATTAGTGCTAAGTCAGTTTTGATTTAAAAAAAAAAGTATCAGATGAAAACTAGAACACAGATTTACTTATACCGATCAGGCATAACATTATGACTACCTGCTTAATATTGTGTTGTCCCCTTTTGCTACTGAAACGGCCCTGACACATCGAGGCATGGACTACACTAGACCCCTGAAGGTGTGTTGCTGTATCTGGCACCAAGATGTTAGCAACAGATCCTTTAAATCTTGTAAGTTGTGGCCTCCATGGATCAGTATTGTTTGTCTATCCCACAGATGCTCAATTGGACTGAGAGCTAGGGAATTTTGAAGGGCAAATTAACATCTCAAGCTCATTTTTGTGCTCCTCAAACCATTTCTGAACCATTTTTGCTTTGTGGCAGAGCACATTAGCCTGCTAAAAGAGGCCACAGTAATCAGGGAATATCTTTCCATGAAAGGGTGTACGTGGTCTGCAACAATGCTTAAATAGGTGGTACGTGTCAAAGTAACATCCACATGGATGGCAAGACCCAAGGTTTCCCAGTAGAACATTGCCCAAAGTGTCACACTGCATCCACCAGCTCACCTGCTTCATACGCCGATCAGGCAACCTGGCACCAGGATGCACTTCTCATAGTGCATCATGATGCCAGGTGTTCCCCAGGTATGCAACACACACGCAGCAGATCATCCACATCATGTAAAAGAAAGCTGATTCATCAGACCAGGCCAATTTGAGCTCCAGTAGCTCTTCTGTTAGATCAGACCGCACAGATCAGCCTTCACTCCCCATGTGAATCAATGAGCCTTGGTGCCCATAGACCCTGTCATTTGTTCAGCACTGCTCCTTCCTTGGACCACTGTTGATAGATACTAAACACAGGCCAGGAACACCCCACAGTTTTGGAGATGCTCTGTCCCAGTCGCCATCATAATTTGACCCTCATCTTTCCTCAGATCCTTACACTTTTATTTTTTACACCCACTTTTCCCACGTCTAACATCAATTCTAAGGACTAAATGTTCCATTGCTCCCTGATATATCCCACCCACTAACAGGTGCCATGATAATCAGTGTTATTCACTTCACCTGTCAGTGCTCAAAATGTTATACTTGATCTGTGTACGTTTTAGCCACACAACAAGCTTTATTATATAACAGATTATTGCATTAAAATACAGTTGTGTAACAAACTGTACAATTTAAAAAGATCTCGTCTAAAAAAAAAAGAGTCACACCCTGTGCAACTGTTATGAAGAACAGGTAAATTTAGCTAAACATTACAAAACTGTTTTTTGTGCCACTTTGTGAGCTTGTTTATTTTTGTTGTGAAGCTGGGTGTGTTAACATGGGAGTTTATGGGTACTGACTCACTTTCGGACCCAGCCTCAAGTAGTCATTTTGAGGAATTTCCACTTTGGCTTCATTTCAACTCGTTTAAAGTTACCACTTAGGGTAAAACGGTACACACGGAGCAATAAGCAAAAGTGGACCTCTGAACCACTTTAAAACAGCTTCTGAAGTGGCTCTCAGTCCTCAGGCTATAAATCTTCAGTTCACTGGAAACATAACAGGCTACACTCTTGCACAATGAGATTTCTTTTTCTTTATATTAGGGAAATAGCCTGGGCAGTGAGTGGCCAGGGAGGAGCCGATTATTAGGTGTAATTGAGTTAACCTGGAACATGAGAGTGAGGTGTTCTGTTGAAGATGGAGGAGGGAGGAAGGCGTGTGAAAGGATACATTAGGCTTTTGTTTTTTTTGTATCCCATAAAACGAAGCGAGAATCAATCTCACCTCTTTGAGGCAACAACAATGGAGACAAGAGTCACTTATTTCCTCATTATGAGGCCAGGACGTTTCTGACTGAGTGCCCTCCAACAGGCCAGGAGTCAATTCTGCACTGATATTATTTAATGATAATGTTGATCTGTAATTAAAAGATCCCTTTGGGTCCAACTATTAACACTTTTTATGTTTGGTTACCATGGAAATGCTGATTTCTCAGTTTTAATATTTTTATGTTTAAATGAAAGCGCAGTGGTCTCATAATTACCAAGCAGTGACAAACAGCCCACTCCACAGGGTATGTTATGTTTTCAAATTTCAGAGGCAAAAAAACGGAATATTAATGTTAACTGTAATCTCTGTTTCAGGGTTAAAGGAAGCCCACAGAGCTTTTATTAAATTAAATATTAGGTCCACCAAGATAAACACACAGGATACTGATAATGACACGTTTGTTTCTAACTATAAATTCACACTTTTATTTATGACTGCAGGCTTTGTTATCTTAAATTTTTAAAAAACATGAGGGCAGATGAATGCAACTGTGAATCCATGCACACCAGAAGCACTTGTTTGTCAAGCAGCAGGCTTCTTATCTTGAGGTTCAGATTTTCATGAAGCATTCACGTAAAATGGGAACAGTGTGTTCACGTTTTGCAGCTTAATAGTGAATTCATTGTGAAAATTAATACATTAAAACACCATAGTTAATGCTGACCTGATACTGCCACTTAAAACGGGCTCAATCATTATGTTAATAAACCAAATATAGTCCCTTTTTTGAAATCTTGGACGTAAAGGAAGTACGGTGTTTAACCCTTTAAAGCCTGAACCATGAAATAATTGCCAGAAAATTCTAATTGTTTGAAAATGGGGTGTTTGTTGAATCTTGTTCCAATTTTTTAAAATTAATTCAATTAAAAATTTCGAATTTTAATTTTTTTTGCACCATCTGACATTTGTTTTGCAATTTATTGTAAAATCTATGCCTTTGGATTGTGGGAGGAAGCCAGAGTACCCAGAGTGAACCCACGCAAACACAGGGAGAACATGCAAACTCCACACAGAAAGACCTTTGCCTGATGATGGAATTGAACTCAGAACGTCCTTGCTGTGAGGTAACAGGGCTAACCACCATGCCACTGTGCTGCCTTGCCATGTTTGTGTGGGTTCACTCCGGGTACTCCGGCTTCCTCCCACAATCCAAAGACATGCAGTTAGTGGGGATAGGTTAATTGGAAACTCTAAATTGCCCATAGGTGTGAGTGCGAGTGCGAATGGTTGTCTGTCTATATGTGTTAGCCCTGTGACAGCTGGGATAGGCTCCAGACCCCCCGCGACCCTGAAAAGGATAAGCAGTAGAGGATGGATGATTAATCGGGGAGTTCAGATCAGATCAAAGCCAGGATGAAACCAACACATACTAA
>VVHJ01038099.1:4694-17383 GCA_015107715.1 Tylochromis polylepis
GTTTTTTTTTTCCTTTTTTCCCCCCTTTTTTTGGGGGGGGGGGGACTAAATTTTAGCAATGAAGTTTCTGTTGAACTGCTGCCTAGCCGTGTGTACACCCAGTTCGTTCGCATATATGTGTACGCCACCCATGTTTAAAACACTGTTTATTCGGGTAGAGCGAAGGGGGGGAACCGGGCGATAGTGGCAACATGAAGGACGATGAGGGGAGGAACAATCTGAAACACAAAAACCTCCTGCAGCCATGTTTTGTGAATTTTTTTTCCTGCAAATTTGAGCAGAGCTCCGGAGTTGCTTCCCTGGCACTCGCTTAACGCCAGCGTTACTTTTGTGTCGTATTTGACGGCTCGCTGTTCGCCGTTAGATAATAAAGATAAAACGCCAAAGTGTCGTCATGTCAAAATACATTTCGGGTTTAAAAAAAAAATCCTATTTTTTTTGGAAGATAGGAGGAGGAGGAGGAGGAGGGGGGTTGGAAACCGGGTGCTGTTGGCGCCACCTGTAGGCAGTCATTTTGAGAAATTAGAAATTGTAACGAGACTAGATGTGAGTGTTGTTTATTGAATTGTGTGTTAGTTTATCCAAACGCAGGCGAGCGATTACATGCTTTTGAAATCGACAGAAGGGATTGGTGTGTGATTGAGTCGCATTGAGATGAAACATGCAACCCGTTTAATGTTTAATTTCTGCAAAATAGTCCTTTTTACAGCCCCCCCCCCCCGCTGTCTTTTCTTGCATTAAGTTGCGAGTTAAGAAATTTTGCACATAAGTAGCCACCAACTCCACTTCTGCTCTTTCCTTTGGTTTATTTTTATGTGTTTTTTAGTTCCTTGCAAGTGTGATTTAATAATGAGGTACAGTTTGTACTACTATTTCTAAAGACTAGAAATGTGTGAGTGAGGGGAAAAATAGCTATCCATAGTGAACTGAACAGCACTGGAAGAAGAAAAGAGCATGTCAGCATAATTTGAGGGCAGGAAAAACAATCACAACCAATGCCTCTACTGTTTATATTAATCCTGCAGACGCCAAACAGTTTCCCATCCTGCGTGGCTTGCTTTTTTTCCTTTTATTATTTTAATGTAAGGGAAACTGCAGAGGCCATTTTGCTGTGGGTAATTTTAATGCTGACCTTCAAATCTGCATTCATTCGATTCAGCGAGCTGGCGGAAATTGTATGGGTGGTATGCAAAATCTGGGTGTAAATTCTGACCTTTTGCTGCAAAAGTCTAATCAAAATGCAGGAGTCCCTGTTAAGGCGCAGAATTGAAGAGGGGCAACCAGTGTCATGAGTTTAATAGGGTTTTATCGCTGTCTTTCTTCAGTGATGGGAATGTTTTATTTGCAGAATACCTAAAGGACCAAGTAATAAGCTATAAAATACTCAAGAATAATGGTGCACTGTTGCAAAAAAAGGGAAAAAATGATTTGGGGATTGTATTCTAGGAGTGTTCTCATTTTCAGTGAGGTAGGAGGAATGCAGGTCTGTCAGTACTTTTGATGAACAAAAGCTTCGTTTCATTGAGGGTGAATAGTTTGGATGGAGAGGTGAAACTTGTCTCTTCAGGCTCTGATGAACACAAGATGGTGAGGGATCATATCGCAGCCTGTGGGTTCCATGGTTTGAAGTATACTTGCTGCTCTGATTGTCATTAACTTGGTACAGAGGTTTCACTATCCATTCAAAGGGCAAGCAGTGCTACTCTGATTCTCTCTTTGATGTCCATTTCTTTCCTTGCAGATGCATTTAAAAAAACAAACAAAACCACACATCTGTTTTTCAGAACACCTTATGTTATCCTGTTTTCTTAGTGGCATGTTGAAAATGTCTGAAAATGGCTTCAGTTAAATTAGTCTCCAGGGAATGGCTTTTCAGGGGTTGGAGTGCTGCATTAAAAAAATTCTGTGCATTCTGCACATATTTTTCCTGCCTCTTCCTTTGTAAAAATGAACCTTATTGGTTTCATGAATAATGCATAGGGATGTTCAATTGCTGCAGCAATGAAAATTAGGCCTGTTTACGTGCAGTGGTTATATACACAGAAGCTCTCTTTCTCTCTCTCTTTTTTTTTCTTCCTTCCTTGACCATTTCTGAAGGTAGAGCAGAGCCCGAGTAGCTTTTCTCAAAATACAAATTTTCAGCAAAGCAAATCTCATTTCTTTGAGTGAAAAGGGGAGGGGTGAAACTCTGGTGGGTTTAATGAATCCATAAATCACAATAGTGCCAGGTTTGCTGCGCCTGCATCAGTGTGCAGTGTAATTTTGATTTTCATCAAAAATTTAATCTGCCAGCCTACAAGGGTTTAGCAGCAGTCCGGATGCAGCCCTGAATTTCTAATTTTAGGGGCCTGATCTTTCAGGATTTATTTTTGTATAATTCAAGTCTGCTTTTCAATATCTCATGTTATTAAATTTTAATTCGTGGCATTAACATATAGATTGAAAAGGTTTTTATGGTTTTTTCTTTTTTTTCTTTAGTGTATGCTGATGGAATTTTACTAGACGACACAGTTTCTTTTTCCAGAGCATCCTGTGTGTGTATGTGTAAGAGAGGCGGGGGGTTATCCATTTCTCTGCATTATTGCTTTTTCAAAACATTGGTCATACACCATCTTGGAAGACATTTATTACAGAGGACAGAAAACTGTGCTTTTGATTAAAGAATCGAGGGAAACAAAGCCTTTAGTGTGAAACAGGTTTTGGTCAACCCTTGCTCTTGGTCACTGAGTCTACTCTGGATAATACAAACATGGCAGTCAAAGCAGTGATTGAAGTGCCCCCCCCCACCCCCGCCATTCCCCATTTTAGCTGATTCCTATTTTTAATCCCTCCAGAGTGGAAACATTTTCATAGGCCTTAAATAAATTTGTATTTTATATCTGGAATCTCTCTTCCAGTCTGCTTAACACTCAAAGCAGAATGAGTTTTGCCAAAAAAAAGCAAGGTATAATTCAAAGAAAATCACCACAGTTTTGAAGCACAAGATTTGTTTGCTTTAACCAAGCACCGTGATTGATTTGCTACATTGCTGTGCCGAGGCAGATACTGTATTGCCCAAATATAGGCCAATTATTTTAAGTACCTCATCTAAGTAGTGAATTCTGAACAGAGGTATGTCCTAGAGATGTTTTCCTTTTGTGCCTAACCTTGTTTTTTTTTTTCTTCTTTTTTTTCTTCTAGCCCTAGATGAATGTAGCATGGTGATAAAATGATTAATCTCTATTCATTGACATTTTAAAAACAAATCTGTGGCAAATCACAATTCTAAAGCTAGTTTAATAAATTTACATAAATCACAAAACCGTGTATCCATTTTTACTTAACCTGTCTGTTGCACCAGTGCTATAGTGTTTGTTTTTTGTTTTTGTTTTTTATATCCAAATGGCATTTTGATCATTTCTGCGACTGATCTATTTGCCTTTCAGTTCAGTTGGTTTAGTTGGTGCTTTGTCTGTGTGAAACATCAACGAAATGTGCATCTGGTTTAGATTTTGTCCTGCCCATGTGTCTGTAGGTTACAGTATATCAGAAGCCTCAGACGATGAAACTCAGAAACATAGGGCCAGATGGCTAATTTTGCATATTGACTTTTAATTAGACGAAAACATGCCACAACAGGCATTTTATATATTCAGGGTATGCATTAAAAATGCTGCACAGGAAATATTACATGCATGACAGAGGGATTGAGCTAATAATAGACGTGTACTTGCCATTGATTCATTTGATTGCGGATGAGAAAAGTCGGTTAAATTTAATTTCAGAATCTTTGTTTTAGTTGACCACATCCTGATTTCCACCACAACAGGGTAAACCAATCTCAATCAAGAGCCAGTCATTATCACTCAGTATCCAACTCAATAAAGAAAAAAATGGCACTATTATTATAAAATAAAAATGATGTCAATCAGTAAGACTTGATTTGATTTGATTTTTTTAAAATTAATTTTATTTTTATTTTTTTTTTAGATCTTGGGCTGTTGTTAGCCGTTAATTTACTTTGAACAAACCGTGCCAATAGACTTCCCTTGAAAGTGTGCTTTCCACTAGTCCCTGACAATAAAGCTACAAATGCAGCCCTCTTACCTGGTTGTAATGGCATTAGTTTTTAGATACACTCATGTTGGTATCAAGCTTAAGGGTTATGGTTATGTAGTAGTTTTCTTCACTGCATCTGTCCATTTTCACACACTTGGAGGAGAGAAGTCTGTGTGAATCTGGCCTTTGATAGGGTTACTTGAAAGAGACCTAGTCTGCACTCACCCAGGATGTTTGAATTTCTTTCCCAACATTTATTTTTGTGCTCACCAGAATCATTTTGTCTTTAGGTTTTCTGTCCATCTCATTCTTGTGGACACAAAATCTTGAGGAACAGTTTCTTCAAACTGGGCAGAAACATTCACTTGAACTAAAGGATGACTTGATTAAATTACGGTAGCCAAAGGTCAAGGTTACTTTTGTGTCACATCCATTCCATTCTCATGAATAGACTATAGAAATAATATCTAAAAGGCGTTTCATTTCATCTGGTCCAAATGCCTACTTGGAATCAAGGAATGACTGAATTACAAATTAATGGTCAAAAAAGATCAATATCACTGATCTTAGAACAGAAGTGAAGAATTCATACATTAGTTACGACAAAATTTCACACTAATGCCTAATGCGATAAAATTATGAGATAAATCTTTATATCTAAAAGGTCAGTTGTCAAGTCTGGACATGGTTGGAAAACACACTTTGACTTGTTGTCAGAGGCATACAACCACCAGGCAGTAATTGCAGCTTCCTCTTGTGCTTTAAATGCCATTTGGCAAACTGGGCTGTCATAGACCATTTTATTTCTGGGTGGCTTTACCTCACTAAATAGCTATGATTGATGTGCTGCTGACATGGTCGTCCTTCCTGAAGGTTATCCCATCTCTGCAGATGACGTTTGAAGCTGTGTAAAATTGACCTTTTCTAGCTATCACTTTGATTGGTCTTCAGCTTTAGCGGGAGTCCTTGTGATTCTAACATCTTCCATTTCAGATGCTACTGTAACTCTACTGCATTGTTTTCTGGACTTTGTGGAGTGGATTTGAAGGCTTGGTTTTTGTCCTGATAGTGTAAAATGTGGGACCTTCATGTTAAAAGGGTATTTTTCCTCTCCACTGTTGCCAAGCACTTGGCAAAAGGCAATTGCTGTTAAGAACTGTGAAAATGTTGTGATTTGGCAGAATATAAACTGAATTGAACGGAAAATAAATTCTATCACCACCATTTGTGTAGGTTTCAACTTTATCCAGCTGATGAGGTTTTTCAAAGAAAGGCTAATCATTTTCTAGACTTATTTCCCTTTAAACACAGATTCATTAAATAATTGCCAGAAAATTATATTTCTTTGAAAATGGAGTGTTTGTTGAACCTTCTGGCATATATTTGTTAAATTAATTAAATATTAATTTGCATATATGAGTGTCATATTTGCATTTTGTTTTTGCAATTTATTGCTTAAAGATGCATTGTGCAATTTATTTTGGTTTTTCCGTGGGAAAGACATTATACATTATACTGATGATGTAGGAAGTCTCAAAAACTCACAAAAGCTTGTGTATCAAATGTGATGCCAACAGTACAGCAAACAAGATACACGAGAGCTAAATACCCAGTGCCCTATCATTTGCATCCCTGCAATCTGCCCACTGACAAAACAACATGTCAGGGAAATAAACTTATAGTTAACAAAAATATAGATGTCAGTATTATGCTTCTGTGGCTTAAGAAGCTACTATTGTGCTCTCTAGGTAAGTAATTGTCCTGACTTTCCACTGGTCCCTGACATCCACTTGCTAAAAATATTTTAGTTACTGCCCATTTCAAATTTCCATGCAATGTAAAGGGGATTGCTTTGATTTGGTCATTCCATAGCATGTCCATTTTTGTTTCTTTCTGACCTTTCCTCTGTGCTTTTCTAGTATGCTATGGGTCATTATCCTCTTGTTAGGTTCACTTCTGTTTCATCTTTAACTCTTGCACAGATGGCCCCACTTTTCTTATGAGGTGTAGTTCATACTTGAATTAATGACTGCATGTTGCCCAGTCCCAAAACAGGAAAGCATTTCCAAACCATAACACTATTCACTATTATGCTTTACAGTCGCTATACGGTTCTCCTCCTGAAGAACCAGCTGTTTTTAGTCTGTCCCAAACATGTTTTGTGTTACTGTAAAACTGTTTGATTCATCTGTCTATCCAAACAAATCATCCTTCCTAATAATCAGTAGGTTTCCCTTGCTCCACCAAAGCAGCTCTGATTAATCGATGCATGGATTTTACCCAGACCTCTGAAGGTGTTCTGTGGAACAGCAGATCTCTTATTTCCTCTATTTGTCAGTTGGGTTTTCCATAGATTAGCATACCCCACATTTGCTCAGTCACATTGAGATCTGGGAACTTTGGTGATCAAGTCAAAAACCACAACTCTTTGTCATCCTAGAATAGTTCCTGGACATTTTTTGCTGTGTGAGAAGGATCATAGTCATTGTAAGTGAGGCCTGAGCAATTAGGGTATTCTGAAGGGGTGTTCTGTATATAGATGGTATGTGTCAAAGTAACATTGACATGACACTGCCTCTTCTGGTTTACCTTCTTCCTGTAGTTCCTAGTGCTGCCATCTGTTTCTCAGATTAATGTCACTCAAAAACCGACCTGTCAAAATGGTGAAAATGTAATTTGTCAGATTAGGCCACCTTCTTTCATTGCTCTGTGGTCCAGTTCTGGGAATCACATGCCTCTTGTAGGTGCTTTTTGTGGTGTACAGAGGTGCACATGATGTTTCCTGACTGCTCTTTAGCTATGCAGTCCCATATGCAACAAGTTCTGAAACCTTTTGGTCAGAACAATATTTTTAGCAACTTCCGCTGTTGCATCTCATATTTTGAATAAGACTACAATGGCCAGCCATTTTGGAAATTCGCACACAGCTTGACACAGACACAGCTTGGCTCTTCTCAATGTTCTGAGTTTCTTATGCTTGTAGACTTAATATAGACATTATTATATATATGTGCTGATGGACTGAATAAACTTTACTGGCCGGTCTTGAAAAATTTGAGTTGTTTGAAGTTTCTCACAGAGGCATTAGTAAATTAAATCCTTTGGCAGATTTGTATGCACCCACAACTTTGCTTTGTATAAATGCTTTAGAAAGCTCTGTAGATCTTGACATCACACCACATGTTTCACTAACAAAGAGGACCACCAGACTTTGGAAGGTCCCCTTGTGACTTCCTCTACACTGTCGTTCATGTGACTCTTAGTTTTTGCTGTTTATTGCCACAGTCCCTTTAGCAGTTGGCACAGTTTTCAAATAAATTTCTTTCATAAAATAGTGTGTCCACAGCTGTTTTTTGTTGTTGTTGTTGTTGTTTTTAAAGGCTTTAATTTTTTTGATGGGATGACACCACACACTTAAGTAGCAAAGATACCACCAGATCCAGATCCCATAAGATTAGCCCTTTGACTTCCTGTAGAAGTTCTAATAATTTTCTGTGAGGCACCAGCCCTAATGACCACACCACTGTGCTGGGCTGTTAGATCATGTCCATCTTTTATATACAGTCTGTGTACAGTATAGACAACAACTTGCAAAGACAGAAATTGTTATTCTCAAAGCCACTAGTCTGTACCTATTAAGGCATATATCTTTTTTTTTTTTTTTTTTTTTTTTATTTTTTTTTTTTTTTTTTTTTTTTTTTAACTCTTGCTTATTGTGAATTGGTGTATTTTTGGTGTAGACTTTTGAATTTTAACATACAGAATAAATTAATGAAGTGGTAAATTAACCACTATTTAGTCTACAAATGTTCTATATATGGCTTACACCTGGCTAATGTGCGTTTTACTGCTGATCTTGTCCACAGCAGTACATGGCTTTATTTTCTGTGTCAGTGGGTGCTCCTGTCGTCTTGGGGGCGTTCCTACTGCCATCTATTGTAGGTAACATATTAACTGTACTGTAGATCAGAGCCTTATACAGCCCCACTTTACACGAAACTGAACTATTCCCAACTGAGTGAAAGTAATCTGCCCAGTTAAATAGTAAGACTTAGAAAAATCTGGAAGAAATGTGTGAAATAGGTTTACTACGATTCCTGAAAGTTGCAGAACCTCACCACTGACAAACCTGAAAACTTTAACCATAAAATATTAAAATGATCTTTGTTGTTGACCTGTATTACCTGCCCCTAACAAGTATTTAAATAGTTAGACCAAAAAGCTAAAATTAAGTTTGTTATATATATCCAGCTTGTTTTATATAAAGATTGTAGGACATCGACAGAACAAGCAAGCTCAAGGGTAATCTTATAGTTTGATAATGGGACTGATTATTTATTCATTTATTAATTAAATTATGGTTGATGGTTTACTATCTGAACTGCAAACCTCAAATGTTTTCTTGCCAGTTCATAGGTCTGTTTGCTGAAGCTTGTCAGTAGTGTGTCATTTCCAAAGAAAGGTGTATTTCATCTATGAAAAGGCTTGTTGTTGCTGTATCGGTGTGCTATTATTAGAAGACCAATTTTCCCTCTTTCCATAATATCACTCATCCTGGCATAACTCTGTTTTGCTTGGTTGCATTTGGAGCACATTCTCTTGACAAGGCCTTTTATGGCGATGTGCTGAAGTGGCAAGTTGTGCAATTTAGATATTTTTGAAATTAGAGCATTTCAGTGCCACAAGGCTGCAGAATTTATGCCTTCAAAGGTCACTTATGATCAGTTAAGCCACTTTTTGTTAAAATGGACTGTGTTTTCCATTCATAAAGTTTCACTGCCACTGAAATATTATCTGTAATGTCTCCTATATCTTGAGTTAATGCAGCTCTTGACTGTTTTTAGAAAATGAGGAGTGATTTTCATAGTTTGGGTCTTTTTTTGAGTTGTGTATTTACAAAATCTGATTTATTTTGGGCAGATTTTTCTTTTACGCTTAATCAAATAAAATCTGACATCTAGACAGCGTTTTTGTTTTATATTGAGTATGTTGCCATGGTTTCTTTAAAACAACACATTTAAGCTTAACCTGGCTGAGCTGGTGTCACGCTTTGATAGTATATATTGGGCTTAAGGTCATACCACCATAAGGCGTGTGTATTCCTTTGGGGTAGTAAATTCTTTGTCTCTCTGTTTCTGTTCCTCATACAGAAAAACAGGCTCAGAGGAGGTGGAGTCATGAGTGCACAAGAGTCACCCAATCCTGGAAAGGAGCAGGCAGAGGGTGGGAGCACAGCCACAGATGCCCCAGCGAAGAAGACTACTAGTTCACCACCTGTCACCGTAAAGAAGGAGCCTGGGACGTCAGAGACGAGCAATGGGAAAGTCAGTGATCCCAATCCTGCTGAGATCTGTGTTGTCATTGGAGGAAATGGGGGAGCAAGTGGCGGTGGATCCCGTCGAGCTCAGTCCGAGGGTATGTTTGCCCTTGGTACTCCTCCTCCAACGAAGAGCACAGACTCATGCATAGGTGTGTGAATGTACATGTGGACATGTCTGTGCATTTGGTGACAGCAGTTATATCTGGTGTCTCATGACCCTGAAGTTACTTCGTGGCTGTTGAAAACAGCAAATAATTACATAAAAAATCATCTGTCTCACATTTTATAAACTGTTTACTGGTTAATCAAGGTAGTTCACAAATGGCCCCTAAGAAAACATCGACTGGTGTTGTTGATGTTCATATAAGTAAGTAAAATTCCTTTCACCTCCATATATTGAGGTGCTTGGATAACACCACTTTACATTTATAGCTATTGTACAAGGGAAGTTCAATAGCTATACATGTACAATATGGAGGACCACAAAAGCCACACGCATCGAAATAAAGAATTCTGTGCTTAAATAATGAAATGTAGAATAAATTCTGCATTTGTAAATTCATTTTTGAATTCCAATTTCAAAAACTCATTTTTAAAATGTTTTTTAAAAACCTCATTTCAAAAACTCATTTTCGAATTCCAATTTAAAAAAACTCATTTTCAAAATATTTTTTAAAATGGCGATTCCACTCCTCATTATAAAATCCATTTCCCTTTCCTGTTCGCTCACGGATTAGCTCAGGAATTAACAACAGCTGTGTCCCAAAACCTAGGCCGCATCCTTCGGAGGACCCTGCCTTCGCGGTCTACGTGGGGAGCGTCCTCCGAAGCCCGAGGAGGTTGGCAGTGCAAGGCTGTGAAATGGGACGGCCTACCCTTCATATGTGCGTCACCAGCTGTCTTGGTCAGAGTGTAATAAACACAGCCGTCTGCCCCTTGCTCCCTAAAATATAACAGGACATTGGAGTAAAGTCTACGGAAGCGTAGAGCTGCCACCCAGACCAAAGACAAATAGAGCTATATCACGTTATAATGTGAAAACATTATTGTTCAAACAACATAATTATCACATTCGTACAATAATATGTACACTGTAAGAACGTGAAGAGGTTTTTGTTATAACGTCAGAATCATGTATATTGTAATAACGTGATATTATGTTGGTCAAACATGAAAAGTATATTGTTAGAACAATAAAGGTTTCACGTTATAACGTGATATATCTGTATTTTCCTTTAGCCTGGGTGGCAGCTCTACGCTTCTGTAAAATCCTCTACCATCTCACACTTCTGTTCAATCAGTTTTCTGTTTGACGTTTGTACAGCATATTCAGCTGTGTGACAACTATAACTTTAATCTCAGCCAAACCGATTTTCTCAGGAACAAATAAAACACTGAAAAAAGCCAAACAATAACATTTTTAAGTTATCTAACTGACTTGTATATCATGTTTAACCTGAGTAGCAAAAGACCGCGGGGGGTCTGAAAACGATGTGCCAGGAGTCCGGTGTTTTGCCGGCTCTAGTGAGCCATCTCCGAAAACGTCAGAGCACTTTTGCAAATATGTGTTGTTTTGATGAATCGAGCAGATATTTGGAGTTTACACAGCTACATTCTCACCTGAAAATATCTTGGACGTTTATTTTGTGACCCAGAATGTTGCATTTGAAAATATAGGTGTCCTCCACCGCCGTTTGTACCGCTTCCGTAGCTGCCGCCATTGGTGGAAACTGGAATTGGCTGGGCCGCGCTATGAATTCCTGGATAGGTTGGGCAACAAAGGATACGCCTGACCCATCCTTCAAATCAATGACTGTAGAAAACATGGACGACTTGGCTGTTCTTCCTCCCATTGTACAAAAATGAAGCCAAAATATCCTGCTCGTGGGAGCTGCCATGTTGCACTTTTGGACCCAGAGTCTGCTCAGTAGTGACTTGAGGTGGAGTGACTGCATCACGCTCCCGCCCACACACCCACTGGACGTGACCGTGAACACGCCCCCCTACACTTTTTACATAGCCTGGCTGCTCCAGTTTATCTGCTGATGGGTTTACTGTGACTGACGACTCGTTCAATTAAGGTAAATACAACCACATCACTATTATGAAAAAGACACAGCTTAACAAACAGTCGGTCGTGGTTTTGTAACGTAAACGCTGGAGCTCTTCTCAGCATCCCCGCTCTCTGTTATTCCCGAACAGAGATACGCAAGTTTCTCCGTGACTGCAGCTGCCGGTCAAAGCTGTTATGATGATGTTGCACCCCAATTTAAAAGCATTTTGGTAGTAATTAGAATCAAACTTATGGGAAAGGAGACCCCTTGAATATAAATCAGCGTGACAAGAACTACTGATAATGAAAGAAAGAAAGAATCTTTAAATCTTTAAGAATTTATCTGAGGAGAATTTTTTGTTTTTTTTATTTTAGTCTGACCCCAGTCCCATCCGCTAACATGGAGGAGGCGGGGTTTATGACCTATACTGCAGCCAGACACCAGGGGTTGATACAGACTTTTTGGCTTCATTTTTGGGGAGCTGTCGCGTCGTCCATGTTTTCAACAGTGATTTGCTGTGTCCCAAAACCAAGGACGCTTCCTATGTAGGACCCGTCCTTTGCGGTCTACGTGGGCAGCGTCCTCTGAAGAGCGAGAAGTGCGGAAGTGCAAAGCTGTGAAATGTGAATATGAAGGCTTACCCTTCATATGTGCATCACCAGCTGTCTCGGCGGAGTGTAATAAACACAGCCGTCTGCTCCGTGCGCCCTAAAATATAACAGGATATATAACTATGTAATAATTATAAATATCATACAACAGGAGTAAATCCTCTACCATCTCACACTTCTGTTTGATCAGTTTTCTGTTTAAAGTTTGTACAGCATATTCAGCTGTGTGACAACTATAACTTTGATCTCAGCCAAACCGATTTACTCAGGAACAAATAAAACACTGGAAAAAGCCAAAAAATAACATTTTTAAGGTATTTGAGTGGCTTGTATATCATGTTTAACATGAGTAGCGTAAGAGTGCGGGGGGCCTGAGAACGATGTGCCGGGAGTTCGGTGTTTCGGCGGCTCTAGTGAGCTATCTCCGAAAACATCAGCGCACTGTTGTAAATATGTGTTGTGTTGAAAAATCGAGCAGATATTTGTGGTTTACACAGCTACATTCTCGCTTGACATTATCTTAACAGTTTTAGTCACCCAGAAACTTGCATTTGGGATAGGTTGGGCCACGCAGGATACACCTAACCCATCCTTCAAATCCGGGGAAATGAAGGACGCATTTGTCACCACCTTTGGAGCATCCTTGGAATTGGGACAGCCTTTGTT
>VVHJ01038101.1:0-12282 GCA_015107715.1 Tylochromis polylepis
TGTGAAATCAATTGTTGTAAATGTAAATGTAATCAGGAAATGATCAGACAGGAGAGGGTTTTCAGGAAACACTGTTAAATGTTCAGTTTCTATGCCATAAGTTAAAACAAGATCTAGAGTGTGATTAAGTGGCTGAACTGCTGCCTCAGCATACAGTCAAGTTCTATAGTCTTGCTAATGACCTACTGATTTTATTCAGGTGTGCTGCAGCAGGGACACATGGAAAAGTTTCAGGACACCGGCCCTCGAGGACTGGAGTTTGAGACCTGTGCTTTAGAGGATCAGGGTTGCCAATCAATATATGCAGGTCAGTGGTTTTCTTTATTCCCATTGGTTGTGGCTTCAATTGCATGGCTCACAGCTGAAGGTAGTTTAACTTAGTACCTGTTTAGTTTGTGTCACTAACAATTATTTAACCTGTTTTTGATACAAGTCACTGAATTTCATTGACACTCTATTGGTCACCACATCTCTGCCTGTGTGACTCTTCACAGTGATGGGAACGAACCAAAACAGGAAAGTTGTGGGCAGTAAAATCAAAGCAACCTGCTAAAAGTGGCAAAAATGTTACGGTGAGGTAAACTGCAAAGGTTACTGGTTCCATGAACACTGCAGCTGCTCTGCACCATTGCCATAACTTCTGGACATCTTACAGTCAAAATTCTACAATAACTAAGTATTTGTACTTTGTTATTTCTCACCTTTGGGGATTGCTTACAGTTATCTTTAGGGCTGTACCTGTCAGTAAACCCTTGACATTATATTTGAATCTATTCTCATAAAATATAAAAGTCAAGTCAATGTATTTATGCCACACAGCAACAGACAGAAGAAAACGACCATTGCTGTGGGCACAGCGGACTCAGTTCTGCGTGTGGCTGTTCTTTCTTTTTTGAAAGAAAGGAGGAGGTGGAAGTTTCAGCTTGCCCTGGAATGCAAGTCAGCATTTTTTTTTTTTTGGCAATTGCCTGGCCCTAGGAAGGTCCAGCTCACATCCACTGTTGCCGCCTGCGTCCAGTCCAAAAATGAGGGGTCCTCAGTGACGAAGGAAGGATTTTGAGCCAAATTACAGCAAGCTCACACCGGAGGTGTCTTTTTTTTGTTTATTTGTTTAGTTTCTGGGATTTCTTGACTATAGGCCAGCTTTTCCACCTCAACAGTGTCCAGCAATTATGCCTCTGTGACACTGTGCAGCTTGTCTCCGTGCCTGTGCTGCCCCAGCTCCTCGAGCGCCCTCTTACCAGGGGAAGCGAGGTTGCACCTTGTCGCTTGCAGAGACTGTTCTCCGACCTGCATCTATGGACACTATTTCTCAAGACTCCTCCTCAAGTGTGAGTGTAACTGACTTTTTCCCTTGTGCATCCCCTGAGCCTGAAAAACTAAAAAGAGACACTCTTGTACATGGCCCACTGAACCTTAAGACTGAGTTTTGTTTCTGAGTCGATGGAACATTGTCTCACATTTCTTTGGCAGCTAATGGTAATAGCATTAAAGTAACAGCAATGAGTTTGGTTTTGCTATGCTAGCTGGTGCTGAAACTGTTATTATATGTCTTTGCAGATGTAATAAAGGAAAGGAGTTTTCTGTTTCCAAGTTGGCCAAAGATTTTGCTTTGTTTGGGTAGACTAATATCAATGCAGCATTTAATACTTCTTTTGCGGTACCAGTATCTTTTAATTCTGGGGCTTAACTGAAAGGTGTGAATTCAAAGACTGAGTCAATAAAAACGAACACCTTCATTTTTTGTATCTGATTTGAGGGTCAATTCTGGGAGCCCATTTCTTGTAACCATGCCAGTTCAGCTAAAGACTGTTTGTTATGCACCTCAGCCAGAGACTATTCATTGTACTGGTCCACCCAGAAATGATTAACTGTGTGTCTAAATTGACCTCAAATAACACTCTTAACCGTATCCCTGTGGGGACCTCCCCTGAGACTGTAATTTCATCTAAGGGCCACTGTGTTTGTAGCTGTGCCAGCCTCTCCAGAGACTTCTGGTACTTTCCTGTACCTGTTCCCAGGGTGAGGGTGGCCAGAACGCAACCTGTCCCTGGACCAGTTCCCAGGGTGAGGGCGGTTAGGGTCCCACCTGTTCCTATTCCCAGACCGTGGGTGGCCAGGACCCCACCTGTCATTGCACCTGTACCCATTCCAAGGGTGAGAAAGGCTGGATCACAGCCAATCTCTGCACCAATCCCTGCTCCTGTGGCCACTCCCAAGGTGGCTAGGGCCCAACCTATCATTGCACCCATTCCAGTTCCGAGGGAGAGGGTGGATAGGGCCCAGCCTGGACCAATTTCTGTCCAGGCCTGAGGAACTGGACATGGCTGGGTGCCTTGCGCAGTTTCAGCTTGAGCTGCCTGTGTGTCCTGTGCATGGAACATCATGAAGAGCTGCTGCAGCCCCAGTTGTCATCGAAGTCTATGTGCCCTGCTGAGCAGCCCCTGCCTTATGAGAGTCCTGAGTTTCCTGCATCCCCAGAAAATTCAGACTTTTTCGTGTCCTTGCCACCAGAGACTTCCTTAGGCTGTAGGAAGCAACCTGAACAGAAGCCTGTGGGTCCCATGCTGCCTGAGTCCAAGGGTCCCACTCCACCTGAGAGTCCAGAGCCCAAGCCAGAGTCAGCTCGTCTCTCATGTCATCATCATGCCATCGTCACTGACCTGATTCCCAGCAAAACCACCAGAGGTGTTCTGTCGGCTTCAATGTCAGCCTACAGAGTGCTTACTTTGTCACCAGTCTCTGGCCATGCCCCCAAAAGGTTTCCCTCACCATCATAAGCTGTGGGTCATGCCAAGTGAGATCTCTTGCCACTGGCCATATAGTTGGCCCCCAGAGTTATGTTGGCTCTGCTACTTGCATCCAGGGCCCAGAGTTCCACCGTCTCTCTGTGGCCTCAGGGAACTGCTTTATCTCAACCGCTGGCCTCCAGAACTGTTTTGTTCCCCCTGTCTAACCCTTGGCTAGGCCAACCCCCAGAACTGCCTCTTTGTTTTTGGATCTCTGACTCCATTCCAGCTTTGTTTAGTGTTTTCTGTAAGTTCCCGCAATAAAGCTGTGTTTTTTGAGTTTAGTTCTGCCTCAGGGTCCTGCGTCTGGATATATAACCCTAACCCTATATATGCAATGAATGCACTGTTTTTTTTTTTGCAAAAAAAAAAAAAACTTATTTAAAAAACACGCTGTAAAAAAACAGAAGTTGATATCAAGTGGTGGTGATGAGGTGGTCCTGATGTTTCTAAACAAGAAAAGGAAGAAACAGAGATTCTGGGTTCATCATGAGAAGGAAGAATTTGATGGTTTGATTCAGGAGTTGAAGCTGTTTCACGACTATTTTCATACATATTTCAGGATTTCAGTGGGGCAGTTTGAGCTTTTGTTGGCAGTTAAATTCAGATGCCCAATTGACCTGGAGCAGCTTCTACAGCAGCGTCTGAGGTAAAATAGCATTTTGAGCTACTAGTTCCTTTGTTATCAAAAGCAGAAATTGTGAGGCTGGTGTGAACAGCTGCATTAAGAACAGATGAGTCCCAGAAAGATTTTTAAAGGCTTGAAATATTTGCATGAATTTTGATTGTCCAATGCATAAAGGCTTTAATGTAAAAAATAAATAAATAATTATAGCTAATAATAAACACATAAACGACACAGCAAGTTAAGCTAATTTGAAGCTGAAAAAGCTAATAAGAAGAGATATGCTTTTAGTTAGGATTTGAAGACTGTTTGTGAGGTGGCGCTAAAATATTTCAACTTTGGTGAAAACATATATGCAGGATTCTCCTCCCATGCCCAGCAATCAGAAATGCAGCTCACTGACGCTGTTTAAGGACATCAGGAGCTGTTTGGTTCAAAGGTTTGGTGAAGAGTGAACAGACTTGGAATATATGTGGGTTTCCAGTATGGCTATATTTACCCAATACTTTACTGAATACACCAGTAGGATAATCCACCATTTGAATCCTCTCTACAGGATTTCTGTTTTAAAAAGACATGCAAGTTCTGCACAATAACAATAACTTTTTGGGATATAACAAGATAAGTAAGGAGATTTAATGTGAAAATAAAACTGAACAAATTCCAGTGAATTCTGTAATTCCTTTAAAATGTTCTTCATTCTGGCCCCACTGTTCTCCTGTAGTATTCCTTCCAGTAATATCAGGGGGAAAAGGACTGCGCCAAAACCAACATTTTGGCTCAACTTCCTGAACAGACTAACAGGCCAGACTGGAACTATCCATCTTGGGGTTACTATAATGTTCAGTTAAATAATATGCTGCAGATATACAAAGATATGCAACATATAACAGGATACAACTAATCTCATTTCATTTGCAAATTGAGGAGTGTGGATTTGCATGCAGTCATCATGTTTATTAGACTTTGCACAGCAGGCATCTTAAACACCTCAGACACTTTCATACATAAATACATAGAGTATATTTTTCCCTTTTGCTTGTTAGTTTTTAAGGATTGTTTCTCTTTATGCTAAGCAGTTATGAAAACTTGAGGTCAGCAGACCAGGGAACCTATTATTATATATTTATGTCCCACACATCCTGTAACTGAACCAGCAAACCAGTTTTCGTTCTCTTGTAGTAACTATGCCTCGCCTTCATATAACATATTGATTTCGCTAATGTGCCTCAGTTATCTAACGCACACAGCATACTTTAACTCACTGTTTATACTCTGTGTACAGAAATATGGCATTATTTTTACAAGTGACAGTATTGCACAAGCAGTATTGTGTTTTTCTTCATAATGCTCTATTGCTTTACACTTGCTCGAACCAGTGAGTTAGTTCATTGCCTGGTTTGTTCTGGTTTTATTCTCACATTTGTTTGCTTGATTATAGAAAAAGCGTTGGTCCACAAGTGTTGTTAACCACTGTCTAAAAGCCATAATCATCCTCAGGATGGTCATTACTTAGAGTACAGGAACTCTGCTGCCACTCTTATTGTGCTACATCACCGTCATATCACAGCTCGTGTAGCAGCTGATCAGATTGCTCCGTTATTCAAAGTGGCGAAGCGATAACAGGTACACAAAGAAAGGCCTATTATTCTGGGACATCTGGCGTCAGCCCGACTCCACAGGCTTTGTCAGACGGGGAAACAGCTACTGTGTGAACAATCTGCACTCCGTTCTCTCCGCTGATGAGCTGTTTTATTTTCTCCCCGCTGTGTGGGTGGAAGATAGATAGGTGTAAGACTGCTATATGGTGCTTTGTTCATGCTGCATGTTACAATCAGAGCCAGCTTGTTTGTGCTTTTGTCTGTATTTCTGATGGACTGTTGTACACCAGCGAGTCCTCCACTCAAGTTGCGTTTTTTGTTTGTTTGTTTAATCTAACTTTCATTATTCTGTAGTCAGAACACAAAATAAATACTACCGTATTTTAGACATTCATTTGAACTATTGAGCATTTTTAAACCATTATGCTTTATGTGATTAGCTATTAGTCGGCTGTGCAGTGTGGTAAAGCCATATAAAAAAAATCCAGGAATACTGAACCATCTGTTCAGTAGTACATAAACTGTGTGTTTTATAATTTCTATGTAAATGACCCAAATGGAAAGAACAAAAATAATTATGATGAGCAAGGCAAGCTGGCTTTTTGAGAAAGTATTTCAGCTTGTCAGTTTGCCCATTTCATTCCATGTGTGTATGTGTGGGCACAGACTGGAGTTTCAGTTATGCAAACATGTCTCCAGGCAAAAGTGCCGTAGAATATAAGATCAACACAGGCTTCTCTGTGATTCATAGACGCTGTGACGTTGTTTGGGGTTTAGTTCATTTTTGTCAGATAGTTATAACTTCATATTTGTTATAGCCTCTTTGCTTGAGTTATATCACAGATTTTCCTGTTAGTGAATGTTAGGCTGAGATAAAAGAGAAAGCAAGCAGCAACCTTTGGGGCTGAAAAATGAAGCCAACATTGAAGTTGGCTTTGTTGGCTTTGAAATGGCTGTTGCTCTAGTGGCTACTTGAGGTTGGCTCCAAAAGCAAGTTAATCCCCGTGGACTCTGACATTAAAATGCCCAGTTAAACAACATAAAAAAGCAAACTGAAAAGAAGCATGCAACATGGGCAAGAAATATTTCTTCAATGCCCAAACTTCAAAACATGACTTATAAAGACAAGTTTCATCAAAGCAGAGGAAATGGCATCCAGCATTTTCAGACAAACTGCAGTTTTGCAATATTCGCCTTTTCTGTGCTGCCAGTTTGAGTTGTGATATTCAGGCTGTGGAAATATGTGCGGCAACAAAATTAATATTTATTATTTTGCTTTTATATCTCAATACAGTGTTTCATTGATTGCTCCACACTAGCACTGTGAGCTGGTTACAGATGAGGATAGAATCATTAGCCCGCTTCCCATGTAAAATTTGAAAAAAAAAAAAAAAATGCTGTTAAACAGAGCAAGACGTTTTGAACTCTGCTTTTCCAAACATCTTGATTTTATTTTGGATGCCTACATTTTACTTTTATTTTATTTTGCAGAAAGAAACTAAATTATCCACCCCTTAGTCTCATCTCCCCACAGGACTTCAGTCTGCATAGTCTTTCTCCAGGTTGTCCTTAGCATACTTCAGTCTGGCTTGAAGGTGTCTCTTCTGCAAAAGCTTTTTTGGTCTGCAACCTTGTAGTCCATTCCTGTGCAGGGTTCTGGTGATTGTCTTTGTGACACTAGAAAGTCACTCACTAGTGTCTTGGCAGTTATTCTGGGGTCTTTAGACACATCTCTCACTAGTTTTCCTTCCAGAGTCTTTGAAGTCTTTCCTTTCCTACCTCTGTCAGTCTTGTTCTGTACTGTATGGCTTTCTTTGAATTTCTTGATGATGCTTCTCCCTCAACTAGGAACACTCTTTTCCACTAGTACCTGCTCCGACTGAGTAAGTACTAAGAAAATTCCTGGTACCAGATACTACTACCTAATCGAAAACCCAAAAAATTGAGTCAAGTTGAGGTGAGCGAGCCAAGTAGGTGCTAGGTCAAAAATTGAGTAAATACATCTTTTAATTTTGCGGGTGTTTTTGGGTTGTTGTCATCGGCCTGATTCTCTTGTTGATTCATTTCTTCTTTGTAACTTGCATATGATGCTGCCAAATATTTCTTTTGAAAATCAAAGGTTTTTGGAAATCCATGTGGCTTAAAGGAGTTATTATTTTTTAAATATTTAACACCGTGCCTTTATCTTTGCTTTTATGTTTGCTACTCAGTGTGAACACCCACACAAATACACCTTCTATCTGTGTCACAATAAGGAACTTCCAAAAGTGATGCTGCTTTGCAACAGTTTAGTGGCCTTTCTTGCGATCAATAAAAAAAAGCAGGAATATTAGATTAGAATTGAATAATGACATGGCATATTGAATAATTAAAGTCAGAAGGAAGTAGATTTTCTTTATCAACTCAGACAAATGTCATTTCTAAAATTCTACATAATCAGGTAACCTTTAATGCAGCTGTAGGTCTGTTTCGGTTCAAACTCGTGCTACTCTGTATTCATTTCACACTTCAGCCTGTTTCTTTTATATTTGGACCAAAATGCATTTTCAGTCATTCGACCTTGTTAAATGGTTAACATGCCCTCTAAAGAAAGTAAATACTGTGTCCTTAAATAGGAAAATATGGTGTTTTTTTTGCTCCAGCCCTGGGTGGTGCTGGTATAATTCAAACTATTCTTTTCTCTCTCTATGTGTTGAGTGTGGAACGTCTGTAGATTTGGCTTTCCTACCTCTCTCTGCCCTTTACTCCCTCTCTGTACTTGCTGGCTTTAGTCCTAGATTACCTCTCTCTGTTACCACACACACAGCAGCACCTGTTGCCAAACCACACAGCAGAGGCAGTGCTGGTCAGTTGGCTCAGCTCTCCTCTCTCAGTGATTAGAGAAGAAAGTTGGTGATAAGAGTAGAAATGTCATCTTGGTCCCTCTTCCTGGTGAAAAACTCCATAAAACCCTGAGTGAGAGTTTACAGGCACAGAGTTGTGTTGGCTGTAAAAGCAAGCTTTATGAGACTAGATTTTATGACCAACCTCCCTTTGGGAGTTACAGAAATCACAGAACTTAGATTGGAAACTTGCAATTTAGGTTTATCACAAATCTGTCTCATCAAAGCCATCAGTTTGGCTCAGACAGTTCCACACTAGAGGGTTACAAAATCACCTCAGGACCCTGACTTTTATTATAAAACTCAGGTAGAAGAAAATATAAATATGATCATGATTGCTTCCTCTTGGGATGTGATTATCACTATATAGACAGGAAATACTGATATTTCAGCTTAGTTGTATTCCTATAATGCCTTTTCAAAATTACAGTTGTGTCAAGGTGTCTATGAGTAAGCACTAGGGGGTGATGGCATCAAAGATGCATAAAGCAACTGTGATAATACCCAGCGGTTTTTGGATTCCATGTTTTTAAGTTTTAGTGTTTTGATTGCTGCCATATTGTTGTTATTTATTTATTTAATTTTTTATTTTGGAACCAGAAGTTAGCTTATATAAATGAAACTTTGCAGTGCTGATTCATCAGCTATCTCTAACAAACTTAGTTAGCAGGTTAAATCACAATGTGTACCTGTACAATTGAAGTACGAGTTTCTGGGATGGTCTGTGTGGTAGCCATAAAGCTATAAACCATAAATTTAGATAGATAATCCTTAAAAATTCTCCAAAATATTCCAACAGCATACACACACACACAGTTACAGTTTAATGATTTAAAATAGCAGATTCCAATTGGCTCCTTAATTAGGTTAATCAATGTGGCGTTTATATAATTAAAGAAATTTTTTTTTAAAAATCACTTCAACCAAATTGTGAAGGAAGAAACTATCTACAGAAAGCAAAACTGTAATATGGTTGTCAGTGCTGCAAAGTTGACCATTTTAACGTCTGAGTCTATGGGGTGAGACTAGAGGAACTGCAGTTTTTGTCACTTCTGTGCTGGCTTCATTTTTCAGCTCCTAGGTTGCTCCTTGGCCATGACTGAGTGGGAGTTAGGTGAAAGAAAAAAAAAAGAGAAACATAGTGAGATATTTTTACTGACACATTTAAGTGTCAGAGTCTCTACTTCATGACTCCTCATGGTGATATTCATCAAATGAATGAGGATAAACTGAACTGAAGTTAACTAACCTATTGACCTTCTCCCTACACACATTTAAATCTTTTGTACTCCCACCACCTTAAGTGCTGCTCCATACCAACTGGTTTCATTAAAAGAGGGTTACAAAACTTTTCATCCCTAAGTCTGCATGGATGAAGATTTATTAAACCATACTAATATGACATCATGTGATTTCAGGACTATTGCAGTAATAAAAAGAAAATAAAATCACTTTGGTGGAAATTTGGTACAAGTTTGGTCTTGTCTTTGTCGTCTTCTTCTTTTGGCGGCTCCTTTTCTCATACAGCCAGGATTTTGACCTAAATGCACAACATGGGAGACAGAACTTTCTATATTTCTTTGAGTTATGATATTAAAACTAAGTCCAAAATGTTTGCAGACCAGAATCTGAACATCAAAAAATGTTGTAAAACACAAGGGAAGTAGACACACAGCATTGAGGAAGGATGCAACAAAGGGCAAGGGGACACTCAGACAACATATACACATGGTAATAAGACTAGTGGAAAACAAATTAAAATTACTACAAGGAACACAAGATCAGAGACTATCAAAATAAAACTAGAAATAGCTTACACTGAGACAAAGAGTCAAACTTGACACAGAAAGACAACTGGCAATGGAGAGGACTGGAGGAACATAGTGAAAAGGGCACAAATAACAAAGAGCCTTAAAAGCAAGAGAACAACACGATACACACAAACCCCAAGAGAAATCACAAACCCACAAAACTTTAACTAGGTTCAAGACCTGGGAATCATGACACTCCCTCTCTTCTCTTCCCCTCATCCCCAACTGCTCCATGGCTGTTGGGGATGAGGCTGCCCCTCCCTGAACCTGGCTCTGCTGGAGGCTTCATCCTCTTAAAAAGTAGTTTTTCCTTCCCCCTGTTTCCAAGTGACTATTCATAGGGCTTTGACTGATTGTTGAGGTTTACCTTAAAATATAAAGCACCTTGAGGTGACTGTTGTTACAAATGGCTGCTATATAAAAGAATTCAATTGAACTGATAGAAGTAGAATGCAGTAGACCTGAACAGCAAGTGCCATATTATAGACTCTGAATACTGAGTGCTCTTTTATTTTTAATAGATTAGCAAAACACTCAAAATATGTTTTTTGCATCGTCTTTGTGTGTGTGTTGTCTAGTACTGTGTGTACATGGGCAACTGGACAAGGGACTGGATTTAAGAAAATGTGGAAAATCTGAAAGCTTCTGAAAATTAGAGTTTCAGATGAGTGCACCTTATTTTAGATTCTTTCTTCCAGAGTGGTAATGAAAACATGAGGTCTACAAAACAGGGATCAAATGTATTTATGTGACATTTATGTCCTCTAATTTAGGCAGGAGGCCAGTTGGGCAGACACACACACACACACACACACAATAAATATCCATTTCTTTATCAGAATGAATATGCAGCTGGTGTAAGCTTTAGACTCCTGAATGCAAATATACACCAACAGTCTGTCTGACAGGGAAACACACACACACACACACACACACACACACACAAACAGGTTATACCGTGTCTGCCTGTGATAATAGCAGTCCAGCAGCTGAGCTGACTCAACCTTCCTTGCACCATCAAGGTCAGCGATAGGCCTGAAACAGCAGGCACAGCTGTGTCTCAGCCAGTCTTATACCTCCTTTGTTTGTGTGAAAAAGCAGAGTTCCTTTTTTGCATGAGATAATGTTGTTGTTTATACTGGGATTATCTTCTGCCAGTAGCCAAATGGCAGTTTCTGAATAATGTAAACTCAGACACCAAAGCACTTTGCAAGCAAATTAATCTGGAAAATATGTTGGCCAGAACCAGTTTGGCAGCTAAAGCTACAGTGCTTTCGTGATTACAACTGCAGAATTTATTTTTATAGATATTAGCAGCTGGTGTTAATTAAATACTTTTTTATGGTTCATGCATTTTCTAAATGCAAGAACCATGAAATCCCTCTAAACAAAAATGGAGACAAGTGAACAGACACATGATTCTGATTCAAGCATTATAAGATCAGGTAAAGAAGATGAAATTGGGTCCTATCAATGTCCTGCCTTCATTAAAATCCCTCTCAGTGCTTGAGATGCACTTTAATGCATCGGTTACATAGACTCTTATTCTAACACACAGCAGTTGATATGATTTCCCTAATATGACTTTCAGTGCTTCACCTTGAGCACTAATAGTGACTTGTGGTAGATCTAAGGAGAAGAGGACATGTGTGAGTGCTGTGATGCTGTTTACTTCAGTGGGAGGAATTCCCACACACAAAAAGTGAGCAAGATGTGAGCATCCAACCATGGGATTAAAAGACAGTTTAATCAGCTTAACCCCCTTCATACCATTATCTGTGCCAGTTCTAACAGATATTAAAGGGGTGTGTGTGTGTGTAAGTTATGTTGCAGCAGATAAATACTATGCTGTCATCGATAACTGGGATTTCTCTCATTCATAATATTTGATAAGTCTGGCATCACCAGGTCCCATTCTTTGCAGCAGAGCAGTGAGCACAGAGCCATCAATAATTTCCCAACATACACCGTCTTTCAGATTAGCCCATTTTATGTCTGCCTCTCAGCCTCATTTTCTGTTTGATTTAGCTCAGTTTTTAATTAATGCAACCAACCATCAAACTGAAATGACTTTTGACTGTCCTCATAATGGTGCACTGGTTAATTCACCATTGTCTTTAATTGCTGAGTTTCCAGAGAGTCAGCCTTGCAAAGTCAAATAAAAGGAGGGCCGGGACTTGCAGAGCCTTGCTAGCTTGGATGTGTTGCAGCAAGATTTCTGCTCATTTTTAAAGCTGTCTGCACATTCAAAAAAATGCCACCCATACCTAAGTTTTGGGACTTTTTTTTTCAAAGTAGGCTCAAAACTAGAAGGTTTGGGCAACATTGCCTTAACTTTACTTCACAAGCAACAACAAGTCCTAAGTCATAAAACATTGTATTGCTGACAATACAAAGTTGAAAAGCATCCCAAAGACTTTAAAACAATCACCACAATGATTCTGCTGTAGAAAAATGTACAGATTTGCATGATTCTGGGTTCTTGTCTAGCTTTGCGTTAGCAGGTGTAAGATGTGAAGATTCATGTGCCTTTGTGCTGAGGTGTTTTTTTTTTTTTTTTTTATTTTCTCCAAA
>VVHJ01038103.1:0-11150 GCA_015107715.1 Tylochromis polylepis
TAGATGTTTTTTCAATTAAAATATGTCATTTTAATATAATTTTGTGTACGTTTTATATAAACATATACTATTGTCTTATGAAGGTTGTGTATAAATTTAATAGATTCGGGGGGGGTTTTATGTACACATCTTATATAAATGTGTACATAAATAACAGACCAAATGGATTAGATTCTTTCAAAAAATAATTGCAAAAAATTTCAGTATTGATAATTAAAAAGAAATTAAGCCAATGAAACCTGCGTGCTCTTACTTAAGTAGTAACCACTACTTCTTGTCCTCTTTTCTTTACCCCTTTTCCAATGGCACTTCTTTAAATCCTTGCCCAGGATGGTGTCCCCTACATGGGCTCCAGTGCAGGCACTAATGTGGCCACCGTCAGCATCAGCACCACTAACGACATGCCCATTGTTTTCCCTCCGTCCTTCTCTGCCATTGGCCTCGTCCCCTTCAACATCAACCCACACTACCTGGACGCCGACCCCACCAGCCGCCACATGGGGGTGAGTCACACAGCCTGAGGTTCTGTTTGTTGTGAGGAGGGCATTAGGGCAGGTTAGTCTTGACTCTGTCTCTGCAAAGGATCATCTAAAGAGTTACTGATCATCAGAGCTGGAAAGAACTATCTGTGTACTATATTACAAGTACAGCTTTGGATGCTTGTGTTTGAGGATTTCTATTTTCTGCTGCTTTACACTGCTATTAGATGTAGCTGAAATTCTTGCTACAGGTATTCCAGCCACAGTCCACTGCAAAGTCTTCACTAATTTACAGCTCAATGAAACTGATCAGACTTACTACTTACTAGTGTATACATGACTGGGAGTATTATAACTACTGAACATCCTGAACTGTTACTAGCTTGAGCTTAAAAATCATCAGTGAAAAACGATGTAGCAATCTTTGTTTTGCTAGTTGGTTGATAGATATAAAGAAACGATTACTTTACTGCACTGAGCAATCGCTTGTCTGCCGTATCAGTGTTATAAGTAACACTCTAACATTACTTTATGGCTGCCCTCTGCTCAAAGATAAGCTGATATGTTTGGAAGCAACAAAGCAACAACATTTTTGCACCATGAGTAATATGTATATAAAATAATAAAGCTGTTGAAACAGCTCCAACAGTGAAACGGTGAAAGTGCCATGGAGGTTTGGAATAAAGAGCTTTTTCGCGGGGCTTTAAAAAGACGTTGTCTTAAACTGAGTGAATTTGGACCTCGGTGAATCTGCAGCAGTAGATCAACTACTTGTCCACTTTGAAAGGAGCCAGTTAAGGTGGTTCAGGAATCTGATTAGGATGCCTCCAAGATGAAATATAACAAACATGGCCTACCAGGAATAGGCCCAGGGCAGACACAGGACACACTGGAGAGATTATATCTATCGACTGACTTTGGATCACCCCCGTGTCTCCCGGGATGAGGTGGGAGGTTAGAGGGAGCTCTGGGCTTCTCTGCTGAGACCGCAGCCCCTCTGACCTGGACCGGATAAGTGGCAGAAGATGAATGGATAAATCTGCGGTTCATTGCCTAATAACTTTGTGTGTTAATGCCACAGAATGATGATTATTGGTTTAAATTGTAGTTAATGGCATGCAGGAGAAAGATGACAACACCAGTGAGCAGCTTTTTGATAAATGAATGTGCACTACCTGCATTTTGTGATCATATTAAGTATCTCTGCAGAAATGAATGGAGACGCAGTAGAAAATAACCAAGACTGGACTCCATCCTAAACTAGAGACATTCTAGACCTAAAGAGTCTAAACAGTCTGTATGAAGGGACAGATGATTTGCAAAAGGTTTGGCTGACATGAGTTTCAGCTAACACGCGATAAAACAGCCTGAGGAAATTATGCAACACTCGGAGCTGTAAAACTGCAACAGCTGACAGAAAAAGCTGCAGTGTCAGCAAAGCGATTTAGAGTAGCTCTGACCGATATGATGGCATGTAATACTTAGTTTGAGGGTTGTGAAACGCTGTTTGAATTTATGGAGATTTTCTTATTTCTTTGGAGCAGAGCCATGGGGTAGCGGTTGCACTACCTACAGGGCGTGGCAGCGAGCATCTGGTGGCCATCTTAAGGGAGAATATGGACTTCTCAGATTTCTGCCAAATTATTTCTGCATATAATTATTCTTAAAAGGTTTAAAAGTGTTCCTGAGGTGTAAGGGTGATTCATGGAATGGTGGTTTTCATCATTACTTGTTCAGATGGTAAAAGTGTCAGAAAAACAGAAAACGTTCGCTCATTGCAAGCTGTCAGAGGGTAAAGTGAAGTCTGGAGTATGTTTTTTGTTATTGCATACATTTCATATTGCAATGATACGATTGTGTAATGATATAGGAGAAGAAGAAAACCAAAACAAAACATAACAAAATCCAAATCCTGACACTAGAAAACCTGGAACTGAAGAATAATTGCCATTTGTGCTGGAAAATGATTCACATGGACAATCAGTTGTTAGCATCTGTTACCAAACAGCTGTCAGAACAATCAAAAAGGAAAAACAATCACTCCATAAAAACACTTCTGCTGATAAAGCACAAATTTATTTTCTGAAAGATGTTTTACTGTCCACCGCCCCTTGGTGGTCACTCTTGGTGATTGCAACAATGACAAATCTTAAAAAACCTAGATGGTCAGTGGTTCGATTCCCAGGTCCTCTAGTCTGCATCCATGCAAGATACTGAACCCCGACTTTCCCCTTTGGTTTGGGTTTTCTTCTGTGTCATTGTAATGTGGTCATAGTTGTGTTCACAGCAGCAGGAACTCAGCAAAATGGAAATGCTGATAATAATAACACACTTGCTGAATTAACTGAGGACAGTTTGTCACGAATTAGCAGTTGTCCTTATTTTTGTTAAAAAGAAGAGTGAACAATGAGGTTATTTTGAACATTTTCTCTTATCACCAATTATATTTTAGCTGTGGTTTCAGCCTTCACCGTTTCCACTATGCTTACAATCTTGAATCTTGTTGTTCTCATGTAGGAAACAAGAGAGCAGAGGATCACCCAGTACCATGAAGAACCCGATACGCCGTGTGTCCTGGTGAGTGAGAGTGAGGGGAAGTAGACCTACATATAGTGCTCAAATCTTTCATGCTGAGAAGATGAAGAGGCTTCATTAGAAAACTTTGTTTTCAGGGTCTGAGGGAGGGCTCTCTGCTGCTAGTGGAGGGAAACAAAGCCACGCTGCTGGGAACCACTAAGGCCAGACTGTTCACCAGGTAACACACACTTGAGAGGACATCACACTGACTTATCCAATCTCCTTCTAATTGACTGTAGGCTTTATTAGCCTTACACTAAAACAAACCTAGTTTAATGTTAAGATGTTCTTAACTAAATCTAAACTTACAGTATCCCGGCAATGTGACTGTGTAACCAGGGGCTGTGCATCATCAGCAGTACAAACACAATTTGAGAACCTGAAACAAGTTGAGTTATTCCAGTGACCAGCAAATATCAGCAGGATTTTTTTATTTTTTATTTATTCTTTGTGTGTTTCAGGAGGAAGCCCACAGTGGAGTATGAGCCAGGCAGTGACCTTAGCTTCCTGCTAACTGATGCACAATGATCGGTCAAATAAAAGCAAGAAGTGGAGCACAAAGTTTTTAATGTTTCTGGTTGGAACAGAATAAAGACTTTAAGGAAATGTCTAGTGTGTCTCTCCAGTGAATGCTGTGTGTTATAGACATTAGCATTGTAAGTTCCTAGCATAAGCTAATCTAGTTTTTTGTTTTGTTTTTTTAAATAGCGACTTCTGCAAAAAAAAAAAAAATGGATAAAACAAAAATCAACCATTAAGTGTGTAAGATGCAAATTCCCTCCACTTTACACAGGGTGATGTGATTTAAAGATGTCATTTTGTTTAAATGCAATATTCATATATACATTTGTTTATAATGTAACAACCACAGCTTGAACAGGACTGTTTTTAAAAGATTACCTGGTTTAAAAAGAAGAGATCACCACAAAATACTGAACAAATGTGAACAAATCAGTTTATTTTAGTTTAAAGGTAAAATCATCTCTTTATGAAATCATTTTTTTTATTCTCTATGTGAAAGAATACATACATCAAAAATAGTCAATATTTTCTCAGGGCAGAAAGAAACAGAGCGATATTAAATACAAATGACTGGCTGCAAATCATATCTGCTAGGAGGCTTTGTTTTTTTTATGATTCCTCCATATTTAACGCAAACTCTTCTACTTGCCAAAGGCTTTTGCATCATCGCTCAGGACAAGAGTGCTGACAAAGTCGTATCAAAGATGTTAGGACAGAAGTAAACATTTTAGTGATGTGCAGCTTTTCAGAGTCATTTGAAATGACTGATACTGAAATGAACAGATTTCAGTCCAACTGACTCCTGGCAAAGAGAAACATGCTGTTTTTGTCTAGTTCACACACAATCAGCCTTAGAAAAACCTTTATAGAGAAAATGAACAGTGCAGTGAAGCCGCTCAGTTTTGACTACCTCATTAGATAGCACTGACCTAAGATCAATCCTCATAGCAAAACCACTCGATTGTTAAGAAGCGCCGATCCACACAAACACACGAACGACTCTTTGCTCAAGTAGGTCAAGTTGGTTCAAAGTTCAACAAGAAAAAGGTGACGTTGGAAATCTTTGTGTACCAATAAAAAAAACGACCACTGTTTATTCTCTTTCTCTAAAATGCAGAATAAAAAGTGCTGCCAATAATTTCACCAATTTTTTTTTGACAAACTGCTATCAAATTTAGACAAAGTATATTTTTTAAATGAAAACATTAGAATATTCAGTATCTATTGTTTCTACTCATCTACACCGTGTGTAAGCAAAGAACCTGTCGTAACTGCCTTTTTAGCAAAGATGTTGCATCGTTACGTTTGTTGGGAAGCAAACTGATACATGAGCTTCATTCAGCATCTGTCTCAGTGTAAAAAAGGCAACAGTAAGATAAAGTCTTGCTTTTTGATCTTGAACTTGTGAACCCTGGTCTGGGCTTTTGTATCTACAGTAATTCAGAGATATAAAAATCCACCACTAGTATTTGAGTGTCTCTCAAATCTGCCGCTTTCATGATCTATGACGAAATGATGACGGTGGAGTGATACTGACAAGCAGTACAGGACATTGAGATGGATGGCAAATATGAACGCATTGGTTAAGATGCTACAGAAAGAAAACAGTGATGTATAATGTGCTTATTAAAGTCTTCCTGTTATTTTAAAATGAATGTTAACTGCATTAATACATTTGTAAACCTATTATCAGCCATAAACAATTTATAATTCAAACCCAATATGGGTAAATAGCAAAGTATTTTTTTTTCCTTTTTTTAAGTATTAGAGCACACACACGTATACTCAAAACACAAAATAGAAACCTGCGTTTGTTTTAACTTTGTTCCCAGCAAAGCTGCCAGTCTGAAATCTGAAGGTAAATAAGTAGAAATCCAAGAGGCCTCAGTGCAGGAAAAACTGTTAAAAGTCACAACCAATTCAGTGAAAAGGACTACGAGTCTTTTTAAAAAGAAGTTTGGGATTTAAAACTACAAACTGAAACTCGATGCTTGCTGCTGTGTGAGCTGAACTGACCTCAACTAGTGATTACAATGAAGCATTAACCAATCACATGCTTCCATGCTTGCAAATACACAGTCCAATCCAAGTGAGCATGTCAACACACGCTAGTCAACACTCAAGTCACAACTCACTAACACTATAACAGCCCATACTTTGCCAGGTTCTCACTTGTTTTAATGTAATATTACTAATAGCCTGTTAAGCTCCACCCCCATAGTTACGATTGCTGTTGCTCTAGCCACTGACTGCAGGTATTTACAGATGTTGAAAAATCTTAAACATTAAAATGTGTAATGTCTTAAATACTTTAATCCATCGGTTAGGTTAAAAATAAAAAATCTAAAATTTTTTAAAGAGTTCATCTATTCGCTTGAAAAATGACTGAAATTGTTCATTTATCAATACTTATTAGGCTCTAGAATGCATTTACTGTATTACTGGAAACTATTTATTTACAAAGCTAGAAATGTATGGTAAATATAAACCGGTTTCCATATAGCCTGAAACATTTTCTCAGCCAGTTACAGCTCTTTGCTTGCAGAGGGCAGCACACAACATAACATCAGCTTCAACATAATAATGCGAGGTACGAGGATTCTGTGGAATGACCAATCAGACAGAACGCACAACTTAAACTGATTTTCAACCATTTTCTGCACAAACAAAATTACATTTGACCAAACAATTTCTTGATTGTGTTGAAAAACGCCGGACAAACTTCTAAAACTCTAATTAATGTTTTGTACAAAATACAAAGGAAACAACCACCAACATCCCAAAGCAAACTCATACAAGAGAAATTCAAATCAGCTACCCCACACACAAAGCAGGAAGAGAAAAAACAAGTGTACATAAGGGCAAATACATTATTGTGACCTTCCCATCATCCCATGCTACAGCAGATAAACCAGTTTTATCCAAATGTCTAAAAAGACCTGAATGCAGCCAACTAGCCGCCTCAGTTACCATGTTGCTTTGTTATCGTTTGTTTTTACATTGCTGGTTGATCACAACTAATCACGTCACTATAAAAAAAACAAAAAAAACCAAACCTAAATTACACGTGGACCGATATTTAGTGACGTAAAAATTCAATATATCGGCCGATATTCTGACACATGATCAAACATTTGTTTTGCGTAGTGATAATTTCGTCCTTACTAAGATAATATGCCACAACACTGTGACATATGTGTTTTATTTGTTTACGCTCTGCTTGGATCAGCTGGCTATTGTGTTCCACGTTTTCAACAGAAAAGTTGCAGAGTGCCCTCTGGTGGACAATCTACGCAACATCAACACTCATAAGAAGGCCGAATGGTGTTTCGCTCATTTCTTCTTTACTTTTTACATTTTTAATTATGTGCCTTTATACACACAGATACAGATAAATTGTGGAATAGTTAAAATCAGTCGGGCTCTACTGTCAGTGTCCACAACCCTCTAGTTCATCACCGCATTTATATTTTAATTATTCAAGTTTTGCGCTTCTTGTGTCTCAGCTAGGATAATGTGTATTTATAGCACACCTTTGCTAATTTAAACTGCCATTTGCACAGTGATTTCACTTATTTTATCTTCTAATCCACTGATTCAGTAAGGCTGTGTGGTATTCTTTAATATCACTGTTTGTGTGTGCTCAAACCATTTTATGAATAATAATTAACTGTTCTTTAGAAACTCTAAAACAATGTCTTGAGTGCATCATAACAGTAAGGTGTTTATCTCATTACTGGTTTTGTGTTTGGATGAAAAATGTGCAAATTAATATCAGGTTTATGTAACTTCTGGAAAACTGTCATTTTGATTTCAACTGCATGCTGGCACAAAACCATGAAGTTTCTCAATATGTTAAAGGACTAGCTCAACAGTTTTGGACATGTTAGACGTTCAGAATGACACCAGGCTCGTGTTTGAATATTAAATATGAAACTGCAGTGGATTAGCTTGGCTAGGAAACAGCTAGCCTGGTTCTGTGAAGAGATAACAAGATCTGCCTGACAGCTTTAATGCTCACTAATATGTTGTAGCTTGTTTCATTTTAAATGCTTAAATCAAGTTTGAATTATAAACATGAAATGCTGCATTTTTGAAATGTTGAATACTTTAGATCGACTTGCTAGCTCCCACAGCTAGCTTGTAAAAGCATTTTAACACATTTTATCAATAGTAATAGTGAACAAAATCATTTATTAAATGTTTATATAAATATTTGGTGTTGTGATTTTTAATATCATTAATGTGAAATGATGAGGTGGATTTTCTTTGTGTTTTCTTAGTTTCCAGTTCCACGCTAAGGTAAGCTAATCAGGCTGTAGCTTTATATTTTTAAAGCAGGCAATCTGAACATGCGACTCTCACAAAGTAAACAAATGCTTCAGTGCATGTGTGAGCTCACAAAACCTCTGCAGTTCATAACATCAGCGTCGTTTAGACAGCATGTACACACTATGATGCAGCTTCTCAGGAAATGTTGAGCTGCTCCTTTAACACTAAACTTGGTGGATTTTGTTTGTGACCGATGTTTTCCAGATTCTCTTTTGGCACAAGTACAACTTGAAAAGTTTAAAAAAAATAAGATGAAAATAAAAACCACCACATTAAATCTCAAATCAATGTCATTATCTGCCATCCAACAGTCATTACAGTGAAATGCTCTCAGAGGCCTTTTTACCCTGATTTCTTTTTTCCCCACTGATTTGCCATCAGTCCCTCACAGTTTGACATCTAGGCATCAGTGTTTCCGTTCTCCTCCGGCTGCAGCTGCTCCTTTTCAGTGCAGTCCTCCTGTGGGGGGCGGACTCTCTTAAAGAAACCCAACTGCACAGGAGAAGAAGAAGTAAGGAGGGCAAAAAAAGTCAATACTTGGTAGTGAAAGTGGTGTTTCCTGACACAGAAGAGCAACATCTGAACACACATCTTAGAGTAAAACTACAGAAGCTTAGGAAAAAGGAAAAAAGCAGCACAACAACAGTAACCATGGACATGTTTACTACCTTGTACATGATGAAGATAAGCAGCGCCAGCAGCAGCAGTCCTGCCAGTACAGCCAGAGCCACCACCCAGCCTGGTACTGGTGGAGGAGGCTCAGCCACCCAAACCACTGATACACTCACCTGAAATGAGACAAAACCAAAAACACACTCACTTCAAAATAAAGATTAGTCTTTCTGATCAGATTAAAGTCATTAAGCTGTTATAAAATTAACAATCTAACTCTTTAATATGCATCTGTGTTCCATTAAGTTTGGTAAAATAAATTCCGCAAGCCTGGTATCAACGTGTGCCAACTCTTCATTAAATCTACAGGCCAGAATCTCTACGAAGAGTCGGGTGTCTAAATGCCAGCGAGTGCTTCCAAACAAGGTGTGGACCTGCACTAGCATGTTTTATCAGTGATTTAGAGACTGCTGGCTGATAGTAAAACAGTGAAAGAATGTGTTTTCACTGACTGATTTAAAATATAATATTAAGGCACTATTATTGTTTATATGATTACATTTAATGTGGTTTATGTGAAAATATGAGATCATTCAGAAATAAGAAATTTTGTTTTTTGTTTTTCTGCAGACAGGAACTGGTTTGTGTAACGGCAAGGTGAGAGAGTTTATCTTCCATCTTCTCACTGACACACTCTACTGTAGTGCAGCTGACTTCCTGTACTGAGAGGTTTTGTATGCTTGTGTATCTTTCTGTGAAATTCTTTGCGCTTCAGAAGAAAACCATAAAGATCATTACAATCTCGCTTGAAATGAACCAGTCTGCTACGTATTTCATTCATGAAACCTCCGTATATGTGCGCACACACGTTGTGTTGACTTTACTACATTTTCTTTGTTTCTACGTTTAAAAAAAGCAACAAAAAAGAAAAAAAGCATGACACCAGTCAATAAACACATCCATACAGCTGTCTGTAAACCAATAAAACTAGAGAAACACAGGATGAATAAAGTTGTGAGTATAAAAAGTCTGTGTTGAACATCCATCCATTCTCTACCACTTATCCTTTTCAGGGTTGCGGGGGGCTGGAGCCTATCCCAGCTGTCTTAGGGCGAGAGGCAGGGTACACCCTGGACAGGTCGCCAGTCTGTCACAGGGCTGACAATGAACAATGTGTGTTAAATCCAGTACACAAGGTCATTCCTGGCTCAACAGTAGCTGTCACTTAGAGAAACTACATTTTAAGCACTGCCATGATCAGCCAAAGCCCTAGAGACCAGCCACTGATCCCATGGTAACCACAATGACCGGTCAGGGGGGAAATGTGTATTCCCAATCAGTGGTTAATTAGTGAGTGTTTGCAGATAAGTCGGTGTCTTCCATGCAAACTATGAGTGACTGTAGACAGAAGCTGGCCAGAGTTGTCAGGTAGTAGCCAACTAGGTCATTGTGACTGAGGCCCAAGTTGATGTTTGACTGTTTGCTGATCATTTGTGTGTCTTACAGTGGTGCTATTGGATGGTAGCTCCATCTCCAGGTTCTTGTAGGGCATCTCGATCACATTGAAGCTAGCCGTTGATTGTATCACGTAGGAACGATTCTGATTCTCAGGCTGAAAGGAGGGAAAAAAGTCACATGTCTTGACAAATGAAGAGACAGCTGGAAAATGGGCATTACCTAACAACAGATGTGTGTTCTTCAGCTATTAGAGAAATTAGTACAGAGGTTTAAAAATGTGGCAGTCTGGGCAACACTGTGTTCTGGTTATTTGTTTACATTTTGGCAAAAAGTCTAGATTATGAGCATGTTGGATTAGCTATTAGCAACCACTGCATGTAATGCACCCATGGATGCACAGACAGCCATCACTGGGTTCGTGCAATAGTGAAAATTTATAAAGACCAGCTTTTGTTTGTAAGATTTTGCGCACATGTTGTGTTGTGTGATTAGATTCCATTTTATTTATATAGCACCAAATCACAACAACAGTTGCCTCAAGACGAGCCCTCCGGGCCTCGTCAACATTGAAAGACTCCATACACCCCCTCACCTTCCCCTATTGCAAGTGATGTGCTGTATGGTGTAAGATGTGTAAACGTGCTTTCTTTGTGCTGAGGCGTGGGGTTTTTTGGATTCTTCTCTCACACTGTTCCCCTCCCTCCCCTAGGAGACCAGTTTGAGCAGAGTTCTCCTTTTTTCCCCCCTCTCCTCTACTTTCCCATTTTGTTGTGCATTTCATTGTTTTTCTGCAATCACCTGTTCTGACCTGTCTCCCCAATGTGATGTTTGTGAATGTATGTATGGTCGGAAGAGGTTCAATTTCGTTGGAGTTTTGCAGGTAACTGCAATGACAATAAAGCTGATCCAATTTATATTGTAAGGTAAAGACTACAATAATATGATGGAGACACATGGCCAGCCCACACCAGAGCAGTTTCTGTTTTGTTAATCAGAAAAGGAAACAGAAAAGAAAAAAGCGCATGCATTTGTAATTTAAGAGGTTAAGAACACGGAGAGGGAGCTGGTATTGTTTACATTTGACAGTGTCCAGTGGACATTACAGTTGTACATTACAGGTTGTGTAGTGATACAAAAAAAAAAAAAAAAAAGGATTTGCTCTGCCCTAAC
>VVHJ01038104.1:8238-22152 GCA_015107715.1 Tylochromis polylepis
TGAAATGAAGATAACGTAAAAGAAAATCTAAAGAATTAGAATTAAAAATGAATATTTTTTAAAAACATAAATATATTTTTGTATGCGCGAAAATGTTTGTGCAAAGTTTTGTTCAGATTTGACCCACCCGTTGAGGTGATAGGGAAAATACAGACATATACACACACGTACGCTACGATCATTACAGTAAGATGTATAGTGTTGACACCAATGCAGAATTGTTAAAGTCTGCAGTTTCTCAATTATCCACGTGAGACTGACTCCAAAAGTGAGCCAGTGTCTTTAGACTCGCATGTGAAAATACTCAGCTCTACAAAAGCATGTTTACAGCCTCATACAAAAATGATTTTGGTCTCCATGTTAAATGTACATCCACTGAATAACTCAACTGTTTAAATTGCATTAAGGCACTCACATGAACAGCCATAGCTAGAATGAGCTATGGTGTATGTTTATACTGTTGG
The DNA here is from genome assembly GCA_015107715.1 of Tylochromis polylepis. NCBI lineage: Eukaryota > Metazoa > Chordata > Actinopteri > Cichliformes > Cichlidae > Tylochromis > Tylochromis polylepis. The sequence goes on from VVHJ01038104.1 coordinate 8,703, forward strand.
TGCCTTTTGGAGCATTTTTAATGAAGCTATTCTCACAAATATGGCTTTTTATGAACATATCAATATAAACAGGCAGTCTTATAAAGTCTGTGCTCCAGTTTTGGGTAATAGTTAGGTAGTTTTTTATTTATATTTTATTCATATGCTCTTACTATTTAGCAAATACTGCATCTGTGGGATATACCCCACTAACCAAGCCTTACTAAAGACAAAAAAAAGATGGTTATGGCCATAACGCCAGATGTCAGGGTGCTGGAAATGGAGGTCTATGAACTAATGGTTATGGTCACAGTAGCTACCTGCCTATATTTTATCATATACAGTCTATGGGGACCACACCATAATTGAATATGAAACTCCCTCTAAAACAATAAATAATAAAAAAAGAAACTTTACAGTCATGTGATGTCGATGCAGGTCAACAGAAAACAATGGGCCTAAAAAAGGATTATAGGCAAATCAAAATCTTAGAGCCTTTATTGTGAAACTAATATGTTTTGTGCTGTGAAACAATGTAGGAATTACACGTTCTGAAGTAATACTTGGTTGGAACAAGATCAGGGAGTGCTCTATATATCTACATATCTTTTTTAAAACTTTAACAGGTTGTATGACATCTCTGTGAAGTGCAAAGACACCGTGGCATCAGCATCTCCAGTGTCTCAGCTACCTACAATACTGTAAACAATCTACACTATAAGGCGCACAGTTGAAAAGTTGCCCAACAAAAGAGCCACAACATCAGTTCATAAAGGGTCTGATGTGAAAATGCATCATCATCATCTTCATCATCAACACTCTGCAGATCTGGCATACCAACTGTCAATATACCACTGCAGGCAGTAAAATGCTGTTTAAGTTTATTTAAATGGGCACTACACGCACAAAAAACAAAACAAAAAAAAACCCTACATCAAAAGACAAAAATATGAACCCATTTTCTTTCTTTTTCACATCAATCTTTTTTCAAATTAGGCACACGGTACAGCACAGTAAACTTTTTTTTTTCTTCAATACCTCTTTTGGTTTTTGACATCTAAAGACGCGGACACTGAAGGCCCCTCCACGACTGAAAAGACAAATAGTTTTTTTTGTTTCTTTCTTTTTTTTTTTTTAATCGCAAACACAGGACAGTTAGTCGCTCGCTGCTGGCATTTATCTGTCCAAACCTAAACATTAAAGGGAGCTTTCCGCTGCAGTTACCTTCTTTGTGATTATTAAACCTGCTGTATGACCTCAATACCAGTTTTTTTTATGGCCTTTCCTTTCTGTGATGACACTAGGGACTATCACAGGATATCCTATACAACATAAGGCATTAAATTCCTCTTCGCATGAATCATATCACTCATAAATAGTCTTTGTGACCTTTCATCTCTGTGCGAAAATAAGAAAAAATACACATAAAAATGAAAGCGCTAAAAAACCTTAACTATTCACTCTGCAAATACTTGTTCACTGTTTTAAACACTGATTGTCTACATTATCAATAGAAATCTAAGGATGTAAGTAAACATGATAGGATGTAAACACTGTCAGTATCCAACTGGCTTGGATCTCAGAAGATATTTGACCCTGTATGACACGAGAAAACAATCCCACACATGAGATGGTGGAGGAGCGAGGTAGTCCACAAGAGACTTAATGGAAGGGGAAAGGAGCTATGGGTGAACCTTAATTGGCTCTGTTGTGTCACTCGGACTTGAGGGCCATGCTTGTGGTTTGATTAATAATCTTCATAGTGTAGCTCAGGTTCTCTTGCTGTGGTTGAGAATTGCTTTGAATTGGCAGGGAGAAGCTGTAGAACTGTGGTTTACACTCAATATCCTGTCAGATTTATTTTCAGTCTTAAATTTTAGAAGTTTTCTTTGAAAGCTTTTGTTTTCCTGGCAGTCTTTTGTTTGTCAAAGTGCATCAAATCAGTCTATTCGAGTAATTTTTTTCTTTATATATATAGAGAGAGATAAATATATATGTATATAATTTTTGCACCCTTAGTAGTCCTCACACGATGCGGTAATCAAATGTGTCTTTTTCAGTGTGGTCTGTCCAGTTGGATGAGGGCATACTGCGGTATGGGTCTAGTAGGATGCGGAAACAGCGCACGATGAGCAGGGCCAGGAAGATGAAGAGCAGCAGCACGAAGACAAAGGCAGCCTTCTGCTCAAGCGTCAGGTAGGAAGGCACATGATGGCCACCACCCGACGAGGACAGCGTGCTGCTGAAGAGGCCCTCAGCCATCCTGGGCACATCCATGCTTGATCGTCTCAGCTCCAGCTCTTTGTCGGTTGCTTAAAGACTTTTGAGGGTAAGATGGACTCAGTGGAAACGACCTGTGTGAAAATCCAGATAGATGCATTATAGATCATGTCTTCTGTGATTTGGCAGGTGAACGAGTAAACCAATAATATGTTAAATTCTCAAAACTCCTCAATTTGTACAGATGACAGGACAAAGCGGCTTCAAGATGAGTTTATTTTTGCAACTCCAGGCAAAAAAGCCTGCTCTGCGAATAAAGAAGGCCCACAGGACTCCTTTGGCAATGAAATTCATGAGGGAGTTTTAGTTATACAACATTTAATGGAAGCAATACCGCTCTGGAGGTAGAAATGTCACTGGCTTCATTAAACCACAGCTTATTATTACTGAATTTCTAACCTTGCCTCCTATGAATTGTGTTCATATGCAACCAACCTGCATCAGCAAATTAGATTCTGTGGAAACATTTATTTTAAATATTGTCATGCATGAGGAAAAATGAGTTTCTCCTCAGACAAGGTTACATGAATGAAACATGAATTCAAATAGGTTTACAGCTGCCTGATGAAGGATGGATTACCAACAGACCACAGACAAAGCAGAGAGCTGCTACAGACCCCCAGAAGTGCAGGAGGACAGAAATGTGCATGAAAAGGGCACATTTAATAGAAATCACATTTTAAAACGCATATTGTATCACAAAATGTTTAATATTTGTTATGCTAAAGGCATTATTTCATATTTCTTTAGCACATCATTTTAATTGAGATATTCTAGGTCGTTCTTATGCAGTACATATCTCTGAACTTTACATCATACACATTAAGGGAATGGATGTAATAAATTACTACAATTGAGAAATCTGCATATATCTTTGTACCTCAATTCTACATATTCTAATGCATATGATCTTATGCAAGTGTACCTGAGCTGAAAACAAATCCTTAACTCTCTCCTTGATAGAGTAAAGTTTCCTAAAAATTACAGCGCCTAGCACATTTACAAAAATGCTGAGCCCCTTTTTTTTTTAAATGAAACTATATACAGGAAATTATTAAAGATTAACATCTTCAGTAGGAGCTAAAGCCATAAAAATTGAGAGACTGCTGGTTTTTTTATTTGGTGGGATTTGATGTCAATAAAAAGCACACTATAACACCAGCCTTATCCTTTAATCCAGTTACCAGACAGCAAACCTGAGCCCAAACCTGAGACTTACAGAAAAAAAACCCTAAAATAAAATAATTCCCCCTCTATACTGAGACAACTTCCATATAGATTTAGGATAGTCCTGGGTTCATTTAAGGAGTGTATTAAATTGGTAAGGGTCCTTAGGGTCACTTAGATTACAGTAAATCAGGCAACTCATGGGGAATTCTGTAATGCTGTATGTAAGTTGATATGCTATTTCAATGTCAACTATGAGCTTAGAGCAAAAGACGATGGGGAATGACTTCATTTCCCTCCATAGTGGTTAGGTCATGTTTTTTATTATGTTCAGTTATTTAAAAAAATATCCCCAGAAAGGCTTATTGCTGTGTGGATCATTTGTTCTAACGAAAAAGACCCTAATACAATGAATTTGGAGGCAGTTTGGTTGTCGGTTCTATAGAGACGGCTGCAGGTAAATCAGTCAATTCCTAAACAACCAGCGGGACTGTTCATCGTTTGATGTTTTTCCTCCTGCTGAGCAAACACTCGCTTTGAGTTATTACGCCAAACCAGTTTGAAAATTATTATTTTCTTCACACCACAGGAATGCTACAGAGGAAATATTATTTTTTTTAAACCTTGAAATTGCTCAGATATCACCAGGTTGTTTTTCTCACTCGACTAAAACCGATTTCTCTGTTTTTGTTTTTGCATATAATTTTCATACCGTAACACCACCAAATTAGCTGGAGTGATGTCCAATTGTAACCCAAAGCCACCTGTTGTATGTGAGTGGTTGTTCTATTTAAATAATTATTAAAAGGCCAGAGAAACTGATTGGATGAACACCTGAAAATGCTTACTGTTTTTTCCTCCTTTTTTTGGATTTTCTATCTTTTTATCACACACTTTCCTATCACACACGTCCTCAGATTTAACATTTCTTGGGGGTCCCGACCACCAGATTACACAGCAAACCAAATTATTTGGCATGAAGTGGGAGAAACATACTTTAGACTTGTCTACGGCAGTGGTTTCAAACATTTTGTGTCCAAGGCAAGCCAAAGTTTCACGGGACACCTGTATTCATATCTGTGCAAAACAGCATATCTGATATCTGGCACCTGTCAGTTTGTCATTTGATTGTAATGTCAGATAAACTATTGATCATCTGGACCTATTAATGTTGCTTTGCAATAAGCGCCAATACCTTTCAGCTTGCCTCAGTCACCTTATCAGACATTTTCACACAGCCCAATAAATGATCTTGGTTTAGATCCAGAGTCTGTTAAAGAAAGCCGAGTTTTCATCTTCAGCTTTCTTGGCAACATTAACAAATCCCTCCCAACAAATGACTTTGACTTCCCCAATCCAGCTGCAGAAACAACACAGAAAGCAATGTGTGTTTGGCTCAAATGTGGCCCACATATGCAGTTTTCTCAGGGCCACATTTGACACATGACCGCTACAATGAAGCCACATGTCTGATATCACACCTAGCACCTACAATAACCCAGGTCAAACATGGCTACTAACATTTGGACCACAACTGGGACACACGACACAAACACAATCAAGATTAGTCAAAAAAGTTTCTGTTTGTTTTTCCCCCTCGTCTTTGCCCTCGGTGGTGAATTGTGCTGGTGGTTAGTTGAAATTTCCACACACACAAATTTTGTTGTCCTCTTAGCTAACAGTCAACTGACAGATTTGGACTTGAGCAGACATGACAGGAGGATCTTAAACTATTTTTTCAGTCTCTTTGAACTGGAAAATGTGCCTACAAAATAAAACATAGTATGATTAAAATTCAGATATATTTATCACAGTACCAGTGTGCGGTTGACATGAAGTCCCCAGGTAAACAAGGTGCACTGTGATAGTAATGTAACAAGATCCTTGTCAGGTGATTCAGGACATACTGATGAGAAGCGAGCTGGTGAAACAAGGTGTGCAAGTTAGATCCAGGTTGCGTAATGTGGGCCTGGCATTACTCCTGTACTGAAAAACTTTGGCTCCTCCCAGACATTTTCCCATCTATTAGATTTATTATCTGATTTTCAATGTTCTCTGAGAAATGTTTGCATAACCCGAACTCTAATCCTTTTTGGTTCTGTCCTTCAGTTACGCTTCTGTAAGTGTGACAAGCCATCACACACACTGACAATCACATTGGGAGGAGTGCTGAATGTGTTATGAGACAACTCAAAGTGACAAGACAGGCCGAAGAGCTGTCTCTTTCTGCCTAAAAGAAAAGAAAAAAAAATCTGTTAGCAGCTCTCAGGAGAGACCCAGAGAGAGCGAAGCCTTCAGCCATGCCTCGCTGATCAGCAGCCTGTAATCCATCACACTTAAAACTCAAAAATGATATTTCACAGCAGTGATTCATTGCCCTCACAGTGAAAAATTATAAGGAAGAGGGCTGTTTTTCTTTGTCTGCTGGTTTAATGTCAAATCATAATCTCACCGTCTTGTCCTGCAATGACACAGTGAGGTTACAGGGTATTAGCACTTTGGGCCAGAAACAACTTTGCTATTTGTTACAAGGTTATGTAATAGACTTCAAAGACTCCAAACATTTACATCATCAGCAGCTCCATGACTAAGCGCTGGGAGTTTGGAGCTTTTCTTGACAGTATTTAACAGGGATACGCTAAACATTTAAGCTGCCAGTGACAACTTTAGAAGGAGCTTTTCATTTTAAAAGGAAACGTTAGGTGACATATCTGTCTGTACTTTGCTCATCAGCAGCTGAATTTCAGAAAAAGCTAATTGCCTCTGTAGCCCTGAAATCACCAGTAGATGACAGAGATACAAATATCCCGTGTCGAATTTTAGAAACTCTGTAATGGAGCAGTTTTAAAAAAAAATAATATTTTTTTAGTTCAACTGTACGAAATCAGTGACAGTTGCTGTGGTGAGGAGAAGAGATGAAACCGTGTCAGACGCCGAGAGTAAAATTGACAAGGAAGTGAGTGTGACGACGATATCGAGCCAAATTTAGAAATGATTCCAGTGATGTTGAAGTGTTGATGTAACCTGCAGGCTCTGCATGTCTGTGTTGTGATTATGACTAATAGAGAATTAAAACAACATCAGAGGAGGTCAAATTAAGTGGTTAAGGAGAATTCTTGAACACGTTGTGAATCATTTCACAATATAAATGTGCTTTACTATAAATTTGCTGCAGAAATTACACTATTATGGCCATTTATAAGTAAAATATATACCCTTTAATAACCATGTTAATAAATAAAGTCAAAATATAAATTTAGCATACGCTCCCCTTTTTAATGTATTATTTTTTAATTTATTTTATTTATGTCTTTCAACATCATGGACTTTTTCTTTACAGACACGGTTCGTGAATGCAACAAATAACACCTTTAAAATCTTTAAAGCTTGCACACGCACACGTACACACACACACACACACACACACACACACACACACACACACAGCATTTATTTAAAAATATATCTTGAAGAAGATTAATTGAAGAAATAAAATTCTTCAGCTGGCCTAATATATTTTTTAAAGTTACATACTTTATGCGAAGAAATGCAAGCAAAAGAGGAACTACTGCAAAATTAATAATACATGTGAGTGCAGGTGCATGCAAGAATAAATATGTAATATGCAAAAGAGTGCTGATATAAATAAGAGTCCTCATACTGAGATATTCTTATTCATATCTTCCAATTCATCCAAGTCCTTGTAATGCAACTGTAATCAAAGGTAGACACACCCGCAAATTCAACGCAGGAATGCTTAACAATCCAGCGCGTAATGATGAACCGCCATTTAAATGCAACATATAGGCTATTCGGTCTGAAACTGCCTCTGTTGTTTCAATAAAATGGCTCAAAATTGCCCGCTTTCTTGAACCCATTATTCCTATGAGCCTCAGCTGGACTCCTCGCTGCACACGTGGATGGATCAAAAATGTGTCCAAATACCATTTCTTTCACCTCCGGTGCGTCTGACGGCACCTGTCACACCTTTACAGCCCGAAGATCAAAGCACAGAATCAACGCATTTCTTTTTTTTTTAAAGGCTCCATGTCGAAGGGGATTGTGGTCAGATGGAGCATCAGCTGCAGGTGCGAGTGACCGAGTCTGTAAACACTAACCTGTTGTTATCAGGGGAGCTCGGGAATCTCCGTCAGCGGCAGGTCTCCATTCCGCTAGATCCGACGATTCTGTTTGCAGGTCTTTCACCGAAACAACAAAAACGACGAACAGACACGTCCTTGCAGACCGCAGGGCTCCTCACTACATGACAGAAAAAGCCTGGCAGAGCTTCTTTCTTCTGTCTTTGCTGACTGAGCCGAGCAGACCTCACCCTCTGCTGCTCGATTTTCTCTCTTCTTCTGCTCTTGACGCGCCGCTCATCCCCGCAGACACACAGGCAGGGATGTAGTGGTACCCAGTCGCTACTGGCAACCTGTTGCCATAGCAATCCTCCAGGTAGGCTATATATTGCAAGCGGATGAGGGAAAGGTGTGGCCCTCATATAACACATGCAAACTGAGTCATAAACACACATATGACACATATTTAAAGGTAATTCGAAAATTAGGTGATAAAAAAAGTGATAGCATCTAAAAGACTTCAACTCAAAGGTGAGAAGAATATAAAATCACCCTTGGGACATTTTAAATGACATGTTGTTACATTATGATTTGATCTTTGTCGCACATTTTATTGTAAAACTGCAGTGTATTCATCAAAAAAAAAAAAAGAGTGTGAGCTTGGCTGTGGGCAGTATACAGGTGGGAAATTAAGATGTGATGACATTTAAAGCAGAAAACATTTCTTACTTTTATAGAGACAAGCTCTGGAGTCTTCGGTGCCTCACAGTGACAAACACGAATCCCCGCAGAGATATATAACCAGAACATGCCCCCACCCCCCCTCATAGCATCCATAAGTGACTGAGACAGGACTTATTCTTGCCACATTCCAGAACTTTCACGGTCATTTCATGTCATGTCTGATTTATTCTGGCTTCACTACTGTGTATATTACCTCGTACATTACCGTTTACACTACTCTGGCCACTTGTTTACCCTACCTGCACTGCTCTGTCAATACATTGCGATGGTAATATGGCACAAGACACTTTAACATTCCCTTCTCACAATGTACATTTTCAGATTTATAATTTAAAATTTCCAGATTTTTTTTTAAATTTAATTGACTTACTGTATATAATGTCTTCTTTTGTGCACAGTCAAGGAGCAGTTCAGGACACATTTCATTTCACTGCGTGTTGTACTCGTATGACTATGCATGTGACAGATAAAGAATCTTGAATCTTGAGGTTAATATGTTTTTGTTTGTCACACCCTTTACTGTAAAACAGTAGAGCATTCATTAAAAAATTAAGAGTAAACTTCACGAATGGAGAGTGAGCTTGGCTGTGGGCGGTATACAGGTGGGAAATTAAGATGTGATGACATCTAAAGCAGAAAACATTTCTTATTTTTATGGAGACATGCTCTGGAGTCTTAGCTGCCTCATAGTGATGAACACGACTCCCCTCAGAGATGTGGGAAAACGTGACGGGCCGTGAAGGGTCACAGAGTGACTGTGCAGAGCAGCAGTTTGGGGAAATCTCTGGTTATATAATGTCCTTGCTCAGCTGAGTGTCCAACAGCTGTACTGCATCGCCACCTGGTGGCGGTGATTGAAGACTGCAGGTGTAAGATTCGTCCAGAAAATCCACTGAAACTCAATATCAGTAATGAACTGTTTTCTACCTTTTCACAGTTTTTGAGGGAAGATGAAAACTGAACATCAGACTTAAAACTTCTATAATCTTCTATAATCTCTTACATACAGCTGTTTATTCATCTGTTTTGTCCTTTTCACTGGGAACATCAGCTTGCCAGAAATACCATCCCTGCCACATTCTAAGAGCATAACTAGGGCGTAACAGTGATTAGGAATATACCTGTCATATAAAGACATGGCTGACTTTTGAACAACAAACATCTCTAAAGCTCAGCAAGTAAAAAAAATTTATATGCTTTTGAATAAATAAATAAATAAATAAGGGGTTGCCACAGCAGGTAGCTTTTACAGCAGGTAGTTTTACATTAGATGCAGGCTGGGCTCAAACCAGTGACCATTAACCTGCCAAGACAATGTGTGACTATTATACAAATGACATGCATGTGTAACTTTTTTTTTTTGGCCTGTGTTTCCTGTGTTTTTAATTTTTTCCAGTTTTGAGCCTCCGTGGCTTGTAGGAGTTTATCTGTCAGACTATTTCGTAGCCGTGAGCTTGCCAGAATACCCAGAATTTAAACCTATTAGTGGATTTTGTTACTCCTGGACAAAGCCCGACAAGCCACTTGCATTGTTTTCCAGATGTTGTGCACAGCTGAACTAATGGTCTCCGGGCTGTACTCTCATACTTACTGTACCAATGAGATTAATGTTGAACTCTCGGCTTCTTGGTATTTCCCAAAATGTCAGCCGTTAAATCCATAATTATTCAAATGAGCGCTGGCTGAGAATCAAATACTAATCTTCTGTTAAACCTTAAAATTCCTTATTTCATGAATATTTTATCTAATTATGAGAAGTTTGGAAGGAAGTGTAAAAGTTTGTTTCACTGTGGTTGAAACTTTAGTGTGAACAATACAACTGGAAAAGCTGTTGTTCATCTATGATCTTTAGTCACCCTAAAAATAGCAGAATAGACACATGAATTCACTATGTATTTTTTTAAAGCCCATTCTAGATTGGTTGGGCTCCAACTATGTACATCTTGACATCTTTGTTTAATAACTACATAAATGAGTAAAAGCAATAATAATACCTTTCAGACTTTCTAAATGAAACTTTAAGCAATCCTTTTAATAAACTCATAGAAAAGCATTTCATGACTAAATTTGTTGTTTTTGCACAGGAAAAAAAACCAAGTCTACACTCAAATTTCTTCACAAAAACATGCTTTCCACACACCCAGTGTAAAACTACATATGTATAATAGATTATACAAAACACAGTTATGAACCCCGGGGCAGGGAGCTGCCAATTGGACAGCTAGGTCAGAGAAGATAGCTGATTGGTTCTTATACTGCTGTGTCAGTCTCCCAGCCCTCAGTGATTAAAGCAACTGTCAAGATACAGTTATAGCAAAAGTATCTGCCTTATGTCTGCACCACCCCTGACTAAAGGAGGAACAAACACAGGAATACTCTCATTGTCCTATTATGTAACCAACTCCTTGACATATTTTCATACTGAGTTGAAGGTTGTTGGGTACTAATGTAGCCCATTAGTGTCTATTAAGACAACAACCGCCCCCCCACCCCCGAAAAAAATCACATTTATTTCCAAATTAGGAAAAGTATACAGTATATGATAAATGGTCTGGCATGCTTCAAGTTACAGCATGTCTCTGTTCCACAGTGTGGTTTTGTGTCATGTCTTCCTCCCCTCACCCCAGCTGGTCACGGCAGATGGCTGTCCCTCACTGAGTCTCGTTCTGCCGTAGGTTTCTTCCTGTTAAATAGGAGTTTTCCTTCCCACTAACGCCAAACCTCTTGCTCATAGGGATCATGTGATAGCTGGGTTTTTCTGTTTTCTCTGTATTATTGTAGGGTCTTTACCTTACATGTATATGACAATAAACTTCTTGAATCTTACAATATAAAGCAACTTGAGGCAACTGTTATTTGGTGCTATATAAATAAAATTTAATAGAACTGAATTGAATATTCTTTATTCAGTAAACATGTATTCTTGTAAAGTTGATAAAAGCAATACGTTGTACATTTTATTTTGCTTAAAATGTGTTTGGTGTTGTAAATTAGTTACAAATAAATGTTATTTCCAGTAGATTGCTGTCAACACAACCTAAAACCTACACCACTTCATGTAGTTCATTGAACTTTAAGGAAAGGACTTTTAGATCTGTGTAATTCTTAAGTCACTGAGATTCATCACTGGGGAACCACGAATGTCTGTACAAAACCTGCCATTCTGGTCCAACTCGGATAAATGAGGGAACATTGGTTTTTATAAAACATCAGTGCTAACAGGGCTAAAAATCAAATAACTTTTTTAATTGATAGAAACATTAGAAGTGACACAGTGACAACTAGGAATTCAGTATCCTGTGGCTGTCATGTCACATTTGACCTTTGACCTCTCTTTCAGTGTCAATACATTGATCTGAAGGTCAAAGTAATAATAACGCTATATAGAGCTATTTAAAACTATGTTTCTTATTGCCATTGTTTTTATTGACAACATATAGGCATATATACATATATATGTATATAATATCTTATATTGAATAAGATTTAAGTATTATTATTTTCTTTAGGAAAATGAAAGAAACTTTTCTTTTTCAAGTTTCAATATTAAAGAACAAAGACAAGAATAAAGACCAAAAAAGAACAAAGAAAACTGTGAATTTATTACATTGTGTGTCCTTCATCATTACGCACTGGACTGTTACATAGTTGGCACATAAAGGTAAGTTTTCTGTCCTAGGTGAATTTTTTCCCCCATCATTTTTCACAGTGGGAAGGTCATCTCATCTTGGAAATCTGTGGGGTGAGCGTTCTCCCTGCTACCCTCTCATTTATCCAAAACAAACAAACAAACAAACAAACAAACAAACAAACAAACAAACAAACAAACAAACAAACAAACAAACAAACAAACAAACAAACAAACAAACATGTTGCAGAAGAGCTATTCCAGACCTTGTATGTTTTACACTTGGGCAAGCAATTGGCATCCTTACATTTTTCATTAATACAGATGTGAAGCTGCTACTGATCTGCCAATAAAAGCTACAGTGGGTACATTATCAGCTACAGGAGGCAGTGAATGCTAATTTGTATGAACTCTCAGCTGATTGCTCCTGCATAATAAGCTTGCAAGACATAAATATTTATCTATAATCTCTTTCACCCTTACATACTGTTCGGGTAAATTTGGACCTGTTCTGACATTTGACAGCAACAAAAATTTTTTACACTGAGTCTGTTACAGGTCAGATTTGACCTGTACCTATTCAGATAGAGATTAGACCCACCAAATCAAGGAAAACTGGGATTCTAGGGAATTCTGCACCTGTGAAACTGTATATGCTATAGCTGTATGTATGTTTTATTGGACACTTGTGACAGAGTTCAAGAGGGACCTTTGCACTGTTACTAGAAAAATCTGTATTCACATCACATTTGCCCAGGTTCCCACAGAGACAGACACCTGCTGATATTTCAAGAGTTATGGGGCAATCTCCAAAGAGTTTAACAGTGAAACAGCACAGGAATGAGCACATACGATACACATAAAGAACAGAGGTCAGGGCGTGCCTCGAGAGAGGGTGCCTTGACACAGAGATAGGATCTGTAATAGAGCACAATGGTGGTGCAGTGGATGGCATCGTTGCCTCACTGTTCCTAGCTGGTGCCTTGTTTTTGCTTTGCATGTTCTCCCCAAACCTTCATCGTAAGGAGAAATCCTGCGATTTCCGTCTGGCCTGTCTTCTGGGCTCCTCCCACAGTCCAAAGACATGCATGACAGTTTAACTGGTCATTCTAAACTGGCTATGGATGTGAGGTAGATAAAATATAGTGCTATATGAATATATACAGTGGGATGCAAAAGTTTGGGCAACATTGTTAATAGTCATTATTTTCCTGTATAAATCGTTGGTTGTTACGATAAAAAATGTCAGTTAAATATATCATATAGGAGACACACACAGTGATATTTGAGAAGTGAAATGAAGTTTATTGGATTTACAGAAAGTGTGCAATAATTGTTTAAACAAAATCAGGCAGGTGCATAAATTTGGGCACCACAAAAAAAGAAATGAAATCAATATTTAGTAGATCTGCCTTTTGCAGAAATTACAGCCTCTAAACGCTTCCTGTAGGTTCCAATGAGAGTCTGGATTGTGGTTGAAGGTATTTTGGACCATTCCTCTTTACAAAACATCTCTAGTTCATTCAGGTTTGATGGCCTCTGAGCATGGACAGCTCTCTTTAACTCACACCAC
>VVHJ01038110.1:0-12096 GCA_015107715.1 Tylochromis polylepis
GACCCGGCTCGATGAATATGGTATGCGGCTCAACACGAAAAAGACCGAATACCTGGAAGGAGGCCCCCAAACTGATGGCACCATCATAATTGACAACAACGAGTTGAAGAAGACAGAAGAGTTCCGCAACTTGGGCTCAATCTTCAGCTACGATGGAAATATCACCTCCGATGTCCGAGCACGAATAAATGCAGCCTGGTTAAAATGGCGACAGGTCACTGGTGTCCTTTGCGACAGAAGAATGCCAGATCGACTCAAGGGAAAAATCTACAAAACGGTGGTCCGCCCAGTAGCCCTGTATGGCTCCGCATGTTGGCCCGCATTGACCACACATGAACAGGCCCTAAACACCATGGAGATGCGCATGCTCCGATGGAGCCTGGGAATTACAAGAAGGGACCGTGTTACGAACAAAGACATACGGAAGCGACTAGGCGTAGCCCCAATTAAGGAAAAGATGTTTGAGTCCCGCCTGAGGTGGTATGGACAGGTGATGCGAAGCGATGAGAACTCTGTTGCAAAAACAGCTATGACGATCAACCCAGAAGGATGCCGGCCTCGAGGCAGACCGAAGAAATGGTGGATGGACAAAATTAAGGAGGACATTAAGACCGTCAACGCATCACCCGAGGACGCCTTGGACAGAACCAAATAGAGAAACCTTTGCCGAAGAGCGGACCCTGCACCAGCGGGAACAACGCCAGGATGAAGAAGAAGTTAAAGCACCTGCAGTGGCTTCCAGTCAGGTTTAGGTTTCAGTTAAAAACCTTGGTTCTTACTTTTATGGCCTTGGGTGAAGCCCCCACCTATATCATCAAATTACTTCACCCCTATTCACAATGCCGGATCCTTAGGTCCTAAGATAAAGGTCTTCTTGTGATCCCACGTATTCGTCTGAAAACTAAGGGGGATTGTGCATTTCATATCTTAGCACCAAGACTGAGGAACAGCTTACCTCTCTCTCTTCGCGTTAGGGTCATGTTTTTGTGTTTTGTGTTGTTTTATTTGATTGATGTGTGCTCATTTTGACCTCGCATTAGCTGTCTTTTTTGCTGATACCTCTGTAAAGCACTTTATGACTGGTTTCTTGCCTTAAAAAGGGCTAAATAAATAAATTTTACTTTTACTTTAACCCCAAACCTTCCTCTCACTAGCCAGCTCCTCTAGCTTTTCCAGGGGGACAACAAGGAACTCCAAAGCCAGCTGGGAGATGTAATCTCTCCAGTGTGTCCTGTGTTTGCCCTGAAACCTCCTCAGGCCCCAGTATCCCCAATCCAGGAAAGTTAACACAGTCCACTATTGTTTTTTTCTATAGAGATCATATGAATCACACTTAATCTGGCCCTTCACTCAGGGCCTGTTTGCCTTGGGAGATCCTACATAGGACATACAAATCTCTCCACCACAATGAGAGGGCGATTCATGGACGCGAGTGAGACAATATGCTGGAAACAATTATGACAGCAGCATACCATAGTGGGAGTTTAGTGTCTGAGGTAGGTCATCATTTCCTTGTTTCTGTATATATCATATTTCCTTATATTTGGCTAAATATTCCCTCTGGAGGCTACAGTTGGATGCTGGATTGGTATGGGGGGGGGGGTGTTGCATGTCTATAAAGCACTTGACTGACTAAATTAGCATGTAGGCTTTGCTGCATTTGAACACAGAGGAAGTGAGTGGGAGCAAACAGGAACTGGCAAGCCTGAGGTCAGTTTCCCTTTTTGTCCATATTTGGTGCCCATGGCTCACATTTTGACCTCACACTTTATTCCTTAAACGCAGCACAAGCTGTACCTATTAATGATGCAATTACATCGTGTTGGATTTTGCCCTCAGTTTGGTATACAGTATCTTTATTCTGAACTGAAGACTGAGTAAATAATAGCTTAAGACTACAGTAAAAACACACACACAGTTCACTACCTTAAAGGCAGTTTGTAATTTGTTTTACCTTCAGTAATGAATAGTGGCAGCTGGCAATGACCAGACAGAACTGGAAGATCCAGAAGTCTTTGAAGCACCCATGGTTGAGAAGCACAAAACCCAGAAAGGAAACCAGGAAGGCCATGAAGACTGCAACTAGATTCTCCAAAACATCCTGGTTTCTATTATAAAAAATAAAAAAAAGCAGCACATGCAAAAGGCAGAGACAGGTCACAGCAGAGCCTCTAATACCTTATTAGGAAGGAAGAGTGCAAAGCGAAAAAGTGGCTCATTGCTCAAAAAGAGACCTGGTGCTGAACAACGTTCTTCACTACACAGTGAAGGATACAGGAGATATAAATACTAACGTCACAGACAGAAACCAATCTGTAAAATTTTGTATGTAAACTAGATTTTATTTTCAAAGTGTGAGCAGCTGAAAGATCTTGCAGCAGGTTTTGTGTGTTACCTGTCCAAAAGGGCAAGCAGGGTGAGTCGGTCGTATAAAATGTTGATCCACTTCCCAGGAAACAGTTTGAGTTTGTAATAAATTTTCCTGGCCGGCTTCTCCTGAGTGGACGTCTCTGATGAGTCATCCAAAGAGTCCTCTTCCTGACACATACACACACATGCACACAGACATAAGCAGCTTACACCTACTGGAATTTCACTGCAATAATACAGAAAACAAAAACAGTCTGTTGTTTGAAACCTGCATAATCCCGCATAATTCAAAATGCAGTCTTTTTATAATCAGATCTCTCAAAATGAATTGCAGTACTGACTCATTTGTAAATCGTAATTCGTAATTTAATGTCTCAGCTTCAATAACTGATCCAGACAGCTTATGTCACTCTTGCTCATCTGGGTCCAGATGCGATGAAGACTCATTCAGGATTGATCTTCTAGCTACTACTACAGCCTGACAGAGACAAAACATTAATTGGATTTAATAGTTAGTTGTTTGAAAATGAAAAAGGGGGCCATTCTAATGTGTATTCAGAATGTATATTTTTGAAACTATATGCTGTTTTATATGTGATTTTAGCCCTGTGACAGACTGGCAACCTGTCCAGGGTGTAACCGCCGCTCACTCTATGACAGCTGGGGCAGGCTCCTCCTCCTAAGCTGAGACTGGCACGATCAATCCTACCTGAATAAACGGTTAAGAAAATGGATGGATTGCTAGTAACCACACTGAGAAAAGTGAAACAACAGTGGAGGCAAATAGAACATAAATATGGGACTCACTGTATGTTTATGTACAACAAAGTTAATTTAGATGTATGTATGATTAAGAGAGCATGTCAACCATCCATTTTCTAAAAATGAGTGTACTGCTACACTCATCAGCTAGACAAAGTCCACCCGCATGAAGTGTAACCGGGCATTTCATAACTTTCATAATGGTTGCCCATTTACATCTATTATGGGTTATCTACGCATGTAAATAACATGCACACCAGAAGAATGCATACAATTACATGCTGGAAAAAAGCTATTCATCCAACATTAAACTTTTGATGTAGTCCATAAATACAGGACACTTGACTTCATAAGTTAACGTGTCTAATGTGGTAATAAACATCACAATCTGGAGACATCAAAACTGAGTATATTCAATATCTGCTAAATCAGATGCTATTCTCGCGTAATTAAAATTATGCTTTTATTATAGCATAAATGCTACAAATGGGTCATTTTAGCCTGCTGGTAGGTGGTTGCTAGGCAACGTGATGACATCCCAATAGTTAATATAGATATGAACCTTCAAGGATCTAAGTTGTGACTGTGTGCTGACTGTGGCTGCTCGACTCCTGATGGTATCGGAGGAGCTTGTAGAGAAACAGACAGACAGAGATTTGGTGTGTTATAATAAGAGTTATTGTAAGTTAAGTACTTGGATTAAAAAAAACTGACAAATTTATCAATGGATTCATTTCTTCACCTGGTTAAAGTACCTCAAGAGTTTTTTTTTAAAGAAGGATGCAGATGTGTTGTCAATCTCACATCAGTACAGGTGACTGTAAATGTTTTATGAGGAAATCAAATGCAAACTCCTTTTGTAACCTTGCTTATTCTCATTTTTGCTTGCCAGAGGCTTCTTGTTGACTCCCTTTACAACATTTCTTGAGAATATTTTCATATCAGATTTATTATAAAATTGATGCTACTGGTTTGCAAAGCAAAAAAAAAAAAAAAAATTATATATATATATAAATATAAAGGAGACAGACACCTGGAAGATCTCAGGGTGCGTCCTTCGTGGCCGAAGCCTGTGTGCAGGGATGATGCGTCGCTGAAAAGGGCAGTCACTGTGACCGCCCACAAGGCCGTCCTGACACTCTGAGTTGGAGGAAGTTGACAGCAGGTCACTAAAGACATACACAGTGGAGACTGATGTGAGTATGTGGAATATACTTGATTATACAGGCAGAGATTACGGTTTAGGAGAGGATGGAAACAGGCACTGAGGTAAGATGATGTTTAGAAAAGCTCATGGGAGCAGTTACAGACAGCATGCAGGTAGAGAAAGCAGGGGAAAAAACAACAGAAAGATAAAAATTATTATAATAGACAACTCGTTGTAGGCAGATGAAGAGGGGGACGAGTAGAGCGTGGAATGAAGATATAACAGCAGTACCACATGTTGCCGGTAATGAGCTCTGCTCCTAGCGGCAGATTGAGAGCTCTCTCTGCATACAGCTTACGAGGCCTGTCTCCTGGTGGCACAAACAGACACATTGAACTAGTCAGACACGTTCTATTTTGATAATAATAGCGGATGTGCGGGATTTGTTTAGCATTGCAGCCATCTGAGACTGAAGGGCTGAAAATCTTGGAGCCATTCCAGGAAATTGTCATATAATCTACAAGCTGCTATCAGCTGCTGGCAATGCTTCCCACACACACCATGTATTTGCACAGAAGATCATAATATTATTAGACCACCCCAAATACTGACTGAGGGTATTAACAGAACATGGTTGTTGATTGTGACTACAGGCAACTCACTCGTCTCCTGCACAAAACACATTAAATTTCTAAGAACTAACAGAAATGTAAGGCAATCTAAATCCTGGACAAGACTAGCTACTGACGGTGGACAGTATGAAAGGTGTAGGCCTCTTCTTTGTTGGTAGCCTCTGGTCTGCAGATGACCTGCAGCATGGAGCTCTCAGATTGAGACGTTTGCGAAGGAAGGGAATCATAATCTGGATCCTTTTCTCTGTCCGTCTGTGGACTGCAGACAAGAAACAGAATTAGTGGGAGATCCTGGATGCTATTAGATTATATAAGTGCTGTAAACATGTGCTTATATCTGTGTGTTTGAAATCAGCTGCATATTTTTACTGAAACATGTGAGAAGTTAATGGAATGCTTACCTGTCAGGAGAGACTATTGGGATCTGTGTAGGTGGTATAGCCTGTAGTGTGTTGGTAGGCAGACTGGTGGGTGGTTTGGGTCTCTCTGGTTTGTTGTCAGTGTTGCTATCGGTTACTGTTTCATCTGGTTTCGAAGTTGCACTTTGATTCTCTGTTCATGGATTAAAGGGAAATATTTTTTAATCAAATGAACCTTTCCAACCTTTTTTTTAGAATGAACTAGTAAATATTTTCAAATCAGCAGCAGACCAAATGTATGAAATGACTGTGTAACGTGAAACTCTATCTATCTATCGATCTATCTATTTTTCTTTACCTTCCTCTGTAGCTTCAACTTCCTCCTTGCGCTCTGGCTTCTCCTCTTCTTGTGTACTGCCACCTCCCCCTCTGGTACTCAGGGATCCCAACAAGGAAACAAACTCCAAGAAGTTCGATTCATTGGGAATCTGGCCCTCCTTTGCCTCCAGGTCTGATTTGGAACTGGTCATGGTAGCCTGATAGAAAATGAGAAATATTTGTGTTTTATGGGTGGTCATTTCCAAAACGGACACAGAAATACAAAGGGGCAAATCTACCAACGTACTGTGTTGTGTGAGCGGTCTGAAAGCAGAACTGCATCTTTCCCGCTGTCCATGCTCAGCCCTCGGATGTGAGTCCTCCCACCAGGTCCGTAGCGACCCAGAGTTTGGGGCAGGCGCAGGAACCCTTGTGAGTCCACGTTTGGTTCCAGAGGGTCCGTGTCATCTGGGTGGGAGTGGACGTCGATACCCGACGAGCTGTTATCATTTGTCAGCTGTGGACTAGGTGTGCTGTCATTGGTGATTTGCAGACTAAGACGTTTCTGCTCTGGATCTGGGCACTCGAGTATGGTGGACTCAGAGCTGGTGGTTTCTCTACATAAGTGGAACTCTTCACTTTGGCTTGTAGTCATGTGCTGTTTCGGGGTGGGGTCGTCCTCTGAGCAGATCAATTCCTCTCCCTCTTCCGTCTCCTGCTTCTCCTCCTCGGGGGAGTCGAAGGTGATGACAGGGATTTTGATGTGACTTTCTCCTGCATCCTTCTGAGCCTTGCAGGGTACACAGAGACATGTCACTTGTACTTTCCCTCAAATGTAACAAGACCTCTGACATAAATCAACCCACATTTAACAGCCGACAAACTGAACACTATAACGCACAGAATACAAAATCTGATCTTCCGCATACATTTGGAGGCTTACAAATATGTCTACCTAATCAACACTGTCAAATTCTATTGCACTTTGAGTCTCACAGGCACACTCAAGCAGCTAAGAACCAAACAAATATATCAGAAAATAGTAAAGATACACAATTTCAAAGTAGATAAAAGAATAAATAAATACAATAAAAACACAAAAAGACATTTAGATGCTGAATCAAATTTGAATAAAGGTCTGACTACCCTGGGAAAAAATTAGCTTTTATACTGTTTACTGCTATCTTTGGTCATCTACAGCATGAACCTGAGAGCGCTGAGGAACTACTAAGGAAATTACTTCAGCTACTAAAACTGGGTTAAGAATTGTCCAACACATTATTAAAACCTGGGAGCAAAGCGGTGAACCATGATCTTCTGGAAAGAAATGTGTTGGAAAAACATCTTCAGTGATGAACAGAGATCACTTAAAAGTTTAGTGAAATTACATTATGAAAAAGTCAACAGCAGCACTCAGGGTTATGTTTAATCGTGAAAGTAAGAGCATTTCCACACAAAGAGAACTTGGGGGACTGGGACTAAATAGCTGTGGAGCATTAAAAAAAAACACTTATTAAAGAGGCTAGTCAGAAAAAAAGGTTTCAGTGTGCTAGGGAGCATAAAAATGTGACCCTGACTAGGTGCATCAGGGTAAGAAGAGGTGGATGAAGTGATGCACCCATCATCATGTCCAGTGCCTAACATACAAGCCGCCGGGGGCAGTGTTATGATCTAGGGTTGGGCAAATCCAGGTTCAGCAATGATATTTCCCCTAAAAATTCTGTCAGCTGACTACCTGAAAAGACTGAATGACCAGGTTTTTCCATCAATGGATTTCTTTTCTTCCTTAATGGCAGGGGAATATTTCAAGATGACAATGACATTCATCAGGCTCAAATTGTGAAAGAGTGGTTCAAGGCGCATGTGACATCATTTTCACATATATCTGAAAATCTTTTGGATTTACAGGCGAACACTTAACTTCTTCATATGACCTCAGTTTATCTCTAGTGGCATCTGTTATTACAGTTCTTTTCAGCTGACCAAAAACATATTTTAGCATCCAGGAGAGATGCCAAGGTTTCTACAGATCAAAAATATTGCTGGGGTTCAATGACCTGCCTGTGACATTTAAAATGCTTTCATTTGACACAATGAAGTCATCATGATGCAGTACAGTTGGGTAGTGAAATTACATAATTACAACACCAGGAAACTGACATTAAACGTTTAAAAGTAATTAAGTAATTGATTCTGACCTGTGCATTCTCCAAAAGGCTCTGCTTGACGCTCTCCTCCAACTGAGCAGCAGTCTGAGGATCACAGCTCATAGTGATGATGATCTTGACTGTGTCGCTGTCGTCCAAATGAGCTGGCACAGGTCCGGGGCCAGAGTTGTCTACCAGAACTACTTCGATCTCATCAGAACAGTACGTCTCCTCCACAGCCTACCAGGCAACACCAGAGACAGATGGACCCATAATGAAAATACTCATAATAATCCTGCCCTTCAAATTCAAATTGATCAAACATGTTTTTCTACTCTTTTATAAGCTCTACCTGTGTAGGAGGTTCTGGGATATCAATGACATGCTGCTGGTCCTCCTGGGGAGTCTCCAGTGAGTTGTTGTTAGCATCTGAGGGCTCTTTGTGCCCCTCACTCTCCTCCTCACTCTCATCTTCACTTCCCTTGGAAGAAGGCAAACCTTCATCAGCTGTTTCTCTGTCTGCAGTCTCTTTATCCTCAGAGTCTTTTTCCTCTATTCTGTCTTGCTCTGAGTCTTTCTCCACTGTCCTTTCCTGCTCCGACTGCTCTCTCTCGATCGCTGTCAAAGAGCTCTTAATGTCTGTCCCTTCTTTCACAGCTTCAGCTTCAATTATTTGTGTATCAGTTTTCTCTATCCCACCCGCAGATTCAGGCTGGATCTCCTCTTTTTCAGCTTGGGATGGGGGCCTCTGCTGGGCCTGCAGCAGGGGGGCAGCCTGGTCTGGATTGGGGCTAGAGAGATCATCTGGGGATGGCTCTGGGCTTGGCTGCAACCCTCCCTCCACAGGCCTCTCCTCTGCAGCAGTTTTGTCTTTCTCTGGAATGAAATGCAAATTCAATTTGTTGATTTAAAGTGTAATATTAATAAAAGGCACTATAATGCTTTAAATCCTGCGGCGGAAATAGTGTAATACTCATTTTATTTGTCTGCAGCAATAACACACGCAATTCAAACTATTAGAGTAGATATATATCTTCCCATTGGGCGGGAAATAAACTGCAGAAGCTATAGATTCATCCTTCTACTATTAAAAACAAATATCAACATTTTTGCACAATCATCTGATGCAATGCACCCGAGGATTTGGATTTCTTTTTTTTTTCTTCTTTTTTCAATCAGCTGACTGGGCTCTGACTAATCACTAGTCCATTAGGTCATAAATTTACTGAAAGCAGTCAGCTGCTCTTGTTGGCTGGCTGCTAGCTCTGTGATGTGTTTCCTTGGGAGGAAGTTGTCAGCCTGGATTGTGTAAGAAGCCATCCAATACAGTAGGGAAGAGGAACAGTTTTCTTCCAGCACAGACTGATTTTGACAACATTTTAAACAGGAAACGAGTCTGTTACAATGAACTGGTCATGAGGGTTAAATGTGGAACTGCAGTTTTGGCTGACTTACTGCATCCTGTCTTCACACAGTTTTTGCATGCTTATCTCTTAGTCATATTGTTTGTGCCATTTTTAACATCCCAAATAACCACAAGGTAGTCTGTTGGCATTGTTTCATTTGTGTCAGTCTGACTGATGTTTCTCTAGGTTAAAAAAATGAAAACTCTACAATTTGAAATGACTCAATCATTCCAAAACACAAACTCAGTCTTCAGTTTACATATAGTCACCATGGGGATGAATACACTGATAACACTTAATAAAACATTTAAGTGAGTTTATGTATTTAACTGAACCTGGGAGTATATATTTGGCTCTGTGTGAATGAAAGAAAATCCCAAATAAGTTCAAACTTCTGCACCTAATTCTTGCTTTTAAAGTCATTAAAGATGTATGCTCTACAATCATTCCACCCTAGAAGAAGAACAGTTCAAAGAAATCATCAAAAGCCCAAAAATGCCATGAAATCCACGCTCATGATGAATTTATGAAAACTTTTGACCACAGTCATTTTGAAGCAGATTTTTTTTACCTTTCTAAAAATGTAATCCCTTTGTAATCTGTTAATATTTTTTATATCAAAGCCTCTGATCTAGAACCTGATACTAATGAACCTCAGCATACTTGGATCAGTACAAGACAGGAAAACCAATCAACCGTAAAAATGTTTCTGGTTTAAAAACAACATTTAGCACATCCTTTGGGAAAAAAAAACTAATTTAGTCTTGGTTGGAGTGACACAGAAGAGCCCACGTCTAACACCTCTGTCCAAGATACTGAGAAGTGTTATACCAATCCTAATTTTGCTCCTACATTAGTTTAATGCAATTCACAAAAATAACACTGGCTTAATTTAAAATCAACCACAGGTCAGGTTTCTCAGGTTGCTCAGACAGACCCTTCATCAGCTTTGAAAGCATTGAAAAGTCCTGTTTTACATATTTAAGGACTTTTTACAGGCTTTTCTTTTTTTTTTTTACATCAAGTGAATATTCATGTCTGTATAAAGCCTGATTAATAGTAAGAGTATATCCATGAAATCACTGGAGCATATCACCTGTGTCTCCTCTTGCCCTCAATGGAGGAGTCATCTGCATTTGAGGTGGCCGTCTACTCCAGTCTGCACTTCAAATATAATTGGGCAAGATACTAACTCCAAGTTCCGATGCACCCATTGGAGTATGAATGTGTTTGAATGTTAGATAGAAAGCACTTACGTAGGAAAAGCATAGAAAAAAGTGCTTGTATGAAACGGTGAATGAGGCAAGTTGCATAAAGCGCTTTGAGTGCTCAGTTAGAGTAGAAAGGTACTATATAAGAACCAGTCGATTTGTCATGTTTTTCCTTTATTAGTTAACTATCTGTATCTTAGATTAGCATTACCTTCCACAGTCTTCACCTCATCTGACTTTGAGCAGTCCTGTATGGAAGACAATTCAAAAGGTTGGGATTACAATTTAGACATAACACAGTATCCTCACACTGTCAGGTGTTAATATTTAAACCTTCTCTCACCACCCCAATCAGTCCCGGGTCAGTTTCAGTCTGTTTCACCGTCACCTGGATCACTGAACTGGGACGCTTCCGAGCCAGCGTAGTCATGGCAACACTGTCGGGGACTGTGCTGCTTTTCCTAACAGACAAAGACATGAGATGAAAACAGAAACAGTTAAGTAAGAATTTGAATAATGTAGCACATTTTTTTAAAAACAGTGCTGCACAGGATAGAGATACAGACGAATAAAGAACACACAAATATACTGCTATATACATATACATGAATTAAAACTCAATTTTAGTCCCATTGCAGTTAAAGGAAAACACTAAAAATGGATGTAAAGACGTTTTTTGTTTGTTTTTTAAAGCTGTTTACAGACTGACCATGATGGCAAACACATAATCACCAGCTGATTTACTAAGGTTGTATGAGCTGGGTCACCAAAAGGTGGAGCGGGATCCAAAAGTGCAGAAACATAAGAAAGGGCAAGAATGTGAAGTGCTTTGTTTGTGATAAGCAATACTTTAAAATTAGGGAAAAGGAACCTTTGAAGAGACTCTCAGCATTTCCGCCACAGAGACTAAGGTCTAAATTAAGTTCCAGTAGAAATATATTACCCTCAAAAAGTCCCTGCTTAGGGGTCAGGACTTTCTGACAAACTTCAAAAACTTGAGCTTGTGGAGCTCAAAGTGCCAAACATTTCTAAACATCATATGTACAATTGCTAGAAAAAAAATTGCTTGATTATTTTACAGGAGGGGTTTGAAACATTCTGTGCCCAAAGTCTACCAAAGGGCAAATCAAAAATTCAGCATGTATCATATCTGCCTTAAACAGTATCTCTGTCATCTAAGTTCTCCTGTCACTTTTGGACTGTACTGTAAGACAAGGGAAATCCTGGAAGCCCATTTGAAGCATCTAGACTTAGGATAAAACCCCTTTGCAAGAGTGTTGCCTTTAAGTTTCTTTTGCTATGCGATAAGCTCGACAAGCGTATGTCTTTCACACAATCAAGTATCCTTTGCTGCCCCCAGTTCAGGTCCAAAGTTCTTTTGATCTTTCTCTAAGAAGGGATGTTTTGCTGCCTCACAGCAGACCATTTGGGAACTGCTTTAAAGTGTACTGCAGAAATGGCTGATTACACTTTTAAACACAACATCACACCTTGCCCTCTCATTCACAGGTCAACAAACCAGCCAGAGAGAGAGAGAGAGAGCGAGGATGGAGAGTGGTAGTCGAGTGAAATAAAAGGTAAATGAACAGAGCGAGCAGCATTAATGGAAAAAAAACTGAATCAGAGAAGTAAAATATGATTTATTTTTTTTATATAGTGGGTATGTTCTGAAATACAAATAAATATGCTCACACCTCCGCACAACCCTGCAGGAAGGTGCCACATTGACAGATTTTTTTCTGAA
>VVHJ01038111.1:0-16967 GCA_015107715.1 Tylochromis polylepis
ACAGTAGTCGAGCCTGGAAGTAATAAATGCGTGAACTAGTTTTTCAGCATCACTCTGAGACAGGATATTTCTAATTTTAGAGATGTTGCGCAAATGGAAGAAAGCAGTCTTACATATTTGTTTAATATGTGCGTTGAAGGACATGTCTTGGTCAAAGATGACTCCAAGGTTCCTCACAGTGTTACTGGAGGCCAATCATCCGCAAAAAGCAGAGATGAGATTCTGAGACCACCCAAGGATATCGATTCAATGTAACTTATAACTTAATTCAATGGGAATTGCTAAATTCTTATCAATTCCCATCCCTACACAGTAACCACATCCTATTCCCCCTCAGTATGTGGTACTGATGATGATATAGGGACTAGTTGGGAGTGCTTACATCCATCTTTTATCTACAGTCTATAGTTACCTTTTATTACCTTTTAAATGACCGAAAATATTGAATGAGCCGTGCCACAGACACTTCAGCAACAGCATTTATCTCAGCTGAGGGAGAAGGAGCACAAAATGATTAAAAAAAAAAAAAACTGGCACCAAGTTTTCTGTAAGCAAAGAAAATAAAGAGAAGTGGAGGGACAAGGGGATCATGGATTTCAAAGCGGCACAATCAAACATGAAGACACTGGAAGCCTCACGCACAGGAAGAAGGCTCCCCTTATTCTTTTCAGCTGCTACAGTGGTGCACGGCCAATACTGGGCTGCAGAGGAAAAAACAGACGCACCACAGTGAAGGAGAAGATGGACGTGTTGGTCTTTGAAGCGAGCTCTTGTTTCTGCCGCTGTGAACAAACTTGACCTGCAGAGAGGGAGGTGGGATAATATTTGCTCTGCTGTCTCTTCGGTGCAGACTCCCATGCATATATGTGTCTGTGTTTGTTCTCTTTCCCACCTCCCGTTTCCGCCCCGGCCGACCGGCAGACTCTTCCAATAAAACGCATGCAAAACTGTTGATATGGCAGCTTTTCTAAACAGTCTTTTTTTCTTTTTTCCTCTGGCATCATCTTAAAAAACTGCTGCAGCTGCAACGTTTACCACATTACGTCTTTGCGGCGCGTCTTTCTTTGTTTGTTTGAGGAACTGAAATCGTCTCCTGCAGCTTTTTTGACCAGAGTTTACATTCTTCACAGATCGCTGGACTTCGAATGAAATGGGAACCTGCCAGTGTGTTGAAATGTCTGAGTGATAGGGAACACTTACAGGAATCGCTTTAAGGGGAAGACGTTTTATTAGCCTTTTTATTTTTGAAAGGTCAGCATGTCATACACACTTAAAGGAGGTCAGAGGGACACCGTCCACGTAACCTGTGTGAAGATGAGCAGATTTTTTTTTTTTTTACAGTGACTTTAGTATATTTAATGAAGCCATGCAGAATTTGACCTTCATACTATGAATATTTTCAGAGTTACAGGCCGTCAGATATGCAGGGGGTGGGTTTTTCTTAAATTTATATTCATGGCTTGATAATTACAGCACATATCCACATTAGGTTTTCAGTGCTGAAAGAATATTAATGCTCTGTTAAAAACTAAAATCAGTCTCAAGCCACAGTCTGGCTAACTTGGAGCATCACTATGATGGGGATGTATCAGAGTCTGAAAAAACTGCAGCAGTTTGATGTTTGCGACGTAGCGGAGCAGAAAGCAGCATCGCTGCATGTTTGATCTGGTTTCTGATTATTAAACCTCAAACAGTGCCTTCTGGGTAAACTTTCAAGACTCATATCAACATGTGGGGCGGGTGTCTGCTCAGGACAAGTTAGAGCAAATGAAAGGTCTCCTTTTTTTTTATATCTGCATTTGATATCAGGATGATTTATGGAGCCTGTCCCATAAAACCAGAGGGAGTGCACACCCTGAACAGGTCATCGGCTTAGCGCGGAGCTAAAATGAATAAATAAACAGTTAATAAAAAGGCAAATACATACAGAAGCAATCCTTGTCACATTCTTTTTAATATTAGGTATGAGCAATTTTGATTAGTTTTTAATGTAGATTAGCTAAATGCCTAAAATGATTTAAATTAATAAATAGTTAATTTTATTTTGAACAGTCCTTGTATGCATTATTTATTTATTAATTATTTTACCCCCTGTCGTCGTCCTCGAGGCAACAGTTTGACCTCTTGTCAGCCTTTCAGTTTGCAAAGTGAAGCAGAAGTATGCAAAGAAACGAACAAGAAAATAAGTTTAAGGAAATAAAACATTTAAAAATAATTAATTATGAATTTTGACATTTAAATTAGGGAAGTGACTTAAAATGAGTTTATACAGAAGTTGATGATAATAAGAAAATTCTGTCACATTTTATAAGTTTATCAAAATACATCAAGTAATGCATAAAAAAATCATATACTTAAATATGAAGACAAGTGAATATGGGCGCTGTGTCTCGCTTTAGAAGTTAATTAGTACCTCGTTTTATTTGTAGTGTTTTGGTTTAGCTCTCCTCCATAAATCTGGACTTTTTGAGAGATGTAGAGATGAAGTTCCTTTCTGACGACTCGGATACATTACTGAGGTTAGTCTCTGCTTTCTGTCTTCTTTCAGGAGCCTGTTTTCTAGGAAACCCAAAGAGCCCAAAGCGACGACCCACAACTCAGCAGGGTGGCGACTGTTTGGCAAAACAGCAGCCAGAGAAGGCGATACGAGTAAAGACCTCGCCTCCACGCCGACCGCGGAGCAGGTTGGCTCTTTAAACACACACAATCATATCATCATCATCATCATCATCATCCTCCACCCAGGGTGTTTAATCTGCTCCCAGTCACAGTCGGTCCTTTATAAAGACATGAAACTCTCCTCAGTGAATCATCCGTGCAGGAACATGAGTTGCTATGTTGGAAAATCAGATAAACAGTGTAAACAGGTAGAAGTTTTAGGAGTGAGGGCGAGGCGTTAAAAGAGCTCCTCAGGCTCTGTTTGCATTCAGCGTTACTCGCTGTGTGTCTTTCCCTTCTTCACAAAAACGCTGGTTATTTTAAAGCAGATGCAGCTGTGTCCACCTGCAAACTCAGTTATCCTCTTTCCTTTTGTCGGCACCTTTTCTTCATCAGTTATCATGATTATTTACATTTTTCAGAACTCTGAATTCAGAATATCTTAATGTAAATGCTGCCTTCAGCAGAGGGAAGGGAAATAAGCTTCACGCTGTGAGGTAAGATCAAATCATTCGCAAATAATTGACATCCAATTTATAAGCGTAAGCAGACTGCAAAGTGCTGCAATAAATCTGCAGTGAGTGCAACTCACCTGCGAATTAGCTGAGGTGAAGTCTAGCAGACAGCTAGCAGCTATACCTACCTGTCAGCCAAAGAGGCCACACCCCCTAACAATGCAAACTTTCAGCCATAATGCAGTTTAACAGGTGAGTTCTAACTGTACCCTCAGTACTGTTGTTATTAAAGGGGAAGTTATCTATAGAGCCCAAAACAGTTTCTTTGCAGAACTTCTGGAGCCTGCCCCTAGTGGATGTTAGGGGAACTGCACTCTGGTGCAGTCCTGGCGGTTGCAGTTTGCTTGCTGTTGGAAAACAGAGCCATGAACACTGCATCTGCAGCCCTATCTCATGCACTCTCTGCTTTATTTGTGCAGCTGAGCAAAGTGAAACTTTTTATTTTTGTTTAAATTGTAGAGGATCTGACGTAGCTCTCAGCAGTCACATTCAAAGAGCTTTAACTGGAACACCTGCAGGGGTTTTTCTTCCCATGCAGCTACGCTGAAGCCCAGTTCATCCAAACGATGGTGGATGGAGTTTTTGCTCTGGCCTGTTTGCTGCAGGTTGCAAAGCTTTTTCATGCACGTTCTTCCAAACCAAAGTGGGAAGGCCGTTTCTTTGTGGGATCTGGCTTTGTGCATGAAGCCATTGTGACACTGAAACAGGAAACAACCAAACCTGAAACCCAGGACTGTTTCCACTGAACCGGACAAACACACTATTGTCTGAAATATCGCTGCAGCAGGAAGATGTGCCAACAACATCTGTACTATGGAGCATGAAGCAGACGGCGACAGTCACGAAGTGAATGTCCTCCAGCTTTCTGGTGCAAAGATTGAAACGCTCACTGGAGAGCTGCAGTGGGCTGGATTTACCGGAGTCTGTCGGTATTATTTAAGGAGCCAAACCGTGTTTAAACCATCAGTTAACAGTTAGCATCATTTTGGCAGCTTGAGAGCAGACGCTGTCCTTCTGCACTATTGAAAGGAAACAGTTTGAGTGAAGTCGGCCCTCCTCCTCCTCTGGCAGCTTTGTGTCTGACGTGTCAGCCAGCCTAAGCCAGGCCACATCTGGCCAACTCCTTTTCCGATGAATCATCTGACTGCTGCTGCCGTCATGTGAGCAGAGCGAGGGTAGAGGCCAGCAGCTGTTAGCAAAATACCTTTTTGGCTCCAATCAAAGGTCAGAGGTCACACAGTCATGCTCAAAGGCACTTTGGTAGGGTGGACTGTGGCAGCAAAGAAAATCACGCCGAGTGTGACGTAGCTTTTTCTTCGGCTAACTGATGTGAAAATGTATGTAATTAAACTCAACCAGAGAAGGAGGCGTGTGTGTGTGTGTGTGATCATCATCTGCCTCCTCAGCTTCAGGCTCTGTACGTGTGGATGTTGCTCAGCGAACACACAGTAAATCATTTTACAGCCATCGTGTTGTACGTAAACAGGGGCAGGCTAACAGCGTTAGCATCAAGCTGGCAAACACACACGTGCGTGCAGATGCAGCTCCTCTCTCCTCTGCAGCATCTGGATTTTTACTGCTCGTAAAAACTCTCCTCACACTTAAATACCATGATTACGTGGAGCTTTCCTGTGCTGACACAGACACTCGACCGACTGTCTGATCTCCTGAGCATCAATATCACAGAATTAGGAAGTCACCTTTCTGGAGGTCAAATAACCCAAACAGACGTCTTCAAATGCCTCATCTGTCTGAATGGAAAACATGAATTCTTCATTTATAGTTCTGTAAAGTCCAGAAAGCTGCTAACGTAAACTCTCTCATCCAAACACGGTCACTTCTGCTATAAAGAACCAACATGGCGGCGGCCAGCTTGCTAACATGGGGAGTCACAAACCAGTGGGTGAAGTCACTGTGGCTACATGCATCTTTTATTTACAGTCTGTCTGACAAACCAAAATATGCACATTACCATAATGTAAGGGAAAGACGAGCAGCATGTTTCACGTCAGTGTGCACTTTCCTTCAGACGTCAGCGTTTCCTCAGCTCCATGTTTTTATATTTCGGCTCTTTGGACCGGTCACATGATGTGTATTTTTTTATGACTCTCACTTCATGTTGAATGTGATGACAGCGCAGCCTCAGTCAGAGGGCGACCTCTGTCTCCCTCTGCTGGCGGTGGTAAAGTCAGAAACCAGATGATAAAAGGCGTGTTGTTCCGTTGACCCCACAGCTGTCCTGCTCCTGTGGATAAACGGTTTATTGTACAGGCTGAACACACGCACATGCACACACACGCACACACAGACAGTGATTCTCTGTGCTTAAGCTCATGAACGAGCACTCTGTTTATTCTGAAGCTGTAAATAATCTGTCACAAGCATTTTTACTAAATTCAGGGTTTGAAATGATGCTTTCACTTCCGTTTGTACTCCAGAGAATTTGAAAGAAAAGCAGTCCCAGGTTAGGATGTCAGCTGTTATTATATTTTTATATGGAATTCTAATATAAACATACACAGACCCACACATCACGTTACACAGATAAGAATAATGATTGAACCGAAAAAGCTCATACAAATAAATGTCAACGATTACTAAATTATTGAGTGAAAGGTTTTAGGCTGAAGCTTCAGTTCATCACAGCTCCTCTCCACTTTACACAGTGAAGCTCACAGTCTTAATTTACACCCTTTACAGATATACATCATCTTCTTATAGCAGCTCATCTGCCTCCATCTCACCCTATCCCAGCATCCTACTCTGTCACCAACCATCTGCATGTCCTGCTTCACCGGATCCCTGAATCTTCTCTGAGGTCTTCCTCGTTTCCTCCTGCTTGGCAGCTCCATCTTCATCATCCTTTGTCCAGTGTATCCGCTCTCCCTCTTCTGCACATGTGCAAACCCTCTCACCTTCTCTCTCTGTCTCCGAACCGCTCACCTGAGCTGTCCCTCTGACACTAACATTTGAAATGATCAGACCTTTGCAAAAGCAGCAAAAACAGCCTGAATAATTAAGGTGTAATTACTCCTCTGAGACGGATGCAGTACTACGTGATCACCTGTTTGCAGGCTGTCCGTGGATAAAACCCCAGTAAAGGAACTCTGGAAGAGCAGTGAGAGAGATTGGGTTTCAGATTTCTGAGACATGTTTCTTTCTTTAGTCTCCTCAGCAGGAGTTGATGAAGGACTCCAGCGTGCCCTCGTGCCCTCAGCGCCCCCTGGCTGCAGGGAGGAGGAAGAACCTGGAGTTTGAGCCCCTTTCCACCACGGCTCTCATCTTGGAGGACCGCCCATCGTAAGTTCAGCCTTTTGTGTGCGTGTGCTGTGATGCCTTTTAAAAGTACAGTTTTTAAAAATGTGCTTCTGTGTCTGTGGTGGAAAAGACTGGAGCTGGTTCTAGATTACACGCTGTGGCGTTGGAAAAGGGATAAAGCCGCTGACGCGTGTTCTTGAAGCATTTAAGTGTTACACAACGGACGTTTTAGCAAGAAAGTCATGAAGCATATGAAGCGAGTGCATCTGCAAACAGGCGACTTCTTGTTTCATTCCCACCTTCAGCCTCCAGCTGTGAGCCGAGTGGTTTTGGGAAGCCGTGGTGGTGCGGGTCTTCTTTCAGTCGAAATGATCGTTTTGTTGTTGGAAACGGGATAAAATGCTTCTTTTTTGCCGCTACGCTCTGGAGTGTTTGAAAACCAGCCTACGTTACTGCTGGTTTACGCGTTACATCGTTTCTCGCTTCAGCTTCTGATTTCAGTGTTTCCAACTTTGGGCTCAGCGGTGTTGGGAATTCGTGCTGCTGCGTTTGTCTCTGGAAACAGCTGGAGCTGGTTCTACATTGTTGTTGTTGTTGTTGTTATTGGAGACTGGAACATAACATTTTAATGTTTCGTAGCTGCAGAGAGAGACCCCTTAGCTCGTGAATGACATGTTTTGTTTTTGTGAAAAGCACAAGAAAGGGCAGAATATTTACACCACATACGTGTGTGTGTATCAGTAACACATCCGCGTGAATATGGACATGCATCGGAAGACAACACGTGTGGTCCTCCATGACTAATTTTTCTGCCTGTGTGTGGAAGTCAGAGGTTTGACTGTGCAATGCAGTGACAACACTGACGTTTTATAACAAAGCTTTAATATCAGTCTTTATTTTTCTTTGTCCCTTTGTGGTGAATACAGTGAACAATTTTAAATTAGAGTCACGTTCCTGGAAAAAGGCTGATTAATTTTTTTTCCTGAGTGAGGGGGATGTGAAGGGTCGTCGCAGCAGAAATCTGCTGGGCATCGCACACGAAACACTTTAAAGAGCTTCAGGATGAAGAGAGGTCACTGTCCCAGAGAGACAGACCCGCTGTGTGTGTGTGGCCGATCACCTGACAGGAAGTTTAACCCCAACAAGCTTTCCAGCTGGCTGAGAGCTCGTCTGTCTGTCCTTCAGGAACCTGCCGGCCAAATCTACGGAGGAAACTCAGAGACACAAGCTGGAGTACGAGGAGATGGTGGCAGGAGCCAAGAGGAGAGGTACACACACACACACACACACACACACACAGATATATTGATTACACTGGCTGTTCTTGGATTTGATTGGCTCGTGCTGCTGCGTCTCCTTCAGAGCTCAAAGAAGCCCAGAGGAAGAAGCGTCAGATGAAGGAGAGACACCGGCAGGAGGACAGCATCTCCAACGCCATGGTCATCTGGAACACCGAGATCCTGCCTCACTGGGACTCCATGTACATCTCCACAGCTCTGTGTGTGTGTGCGTATGTGTGTGCGTGCGTGTGTGTTCATTTATTTAATGCATTGTGTGTGTGCAGGAAGGGAACGAGGCGGGTCAGAGAGCTCTGGTGGCAGGGCCTTCCCCCCAGCGTCAGAGGAAGAGTTTGGAGCCTCGCTATCGGCAACGAGCTGAACATCACACCAGGTACAGACCAGTTAAATATAATTCTGAGTACATTTTTAAGTGCTGCAGCGACTGAAGCTGTTTATTTAAACCACCGTCAGTCCCGCAGAAACTCTGATCTCCGCCCTACCAGCACAGACTTCGTCGGCTCCACCTTATATGGAGAAATGGAGGCGTGCAGATTGTAGGTAGCAAGACTGCCAGTTTAGAATGATTCTGGTTCACAAACATTTGCACAGTGAGAAGAACAAAGCTGGCCGTTGCACACCTTTGAAGAAAGGTGGTAAAAATATTTCTGCACACATATCAGTGAATGAGGCTCAGAGAGATTCAAAATGATGGATTTAAAAACTAGCCAGTTAAGTCTGCAGAATCTAATTTTCTGATTTATGGGCGTCTGTGTTCACCTCGCTGCAGAATTCACGCAATTCTGGGTTTGTTTTCGTCTTTGTGCAGAGCTCTATGAGATCTTCCTCTCCAGAGCCAAAGAGAAGTGGAGGAGTTACAGCGAGACCAGCTCGGTGAACGACAGCGAGAGCGGTACGACGCACCTCCTCTCTTCAACCCTCCAGTGTCTGCGAGGAGGACTCAAAACTCCATTCTTAAAGTAAAGGTTTAAAAAACACATACCTCTGTGTGTTTCTCCCGTTAGATGGAGGAGCATCTCTGGCTGACAGAGAGTCCAGCCTGGATCTCATCAAACTAGACATCTCCAGAACCTTCCCCTCGCTCTTCATCTTCCAGAAGGTAAACACAGATAACGGGCAGAGGACGATTCAGGTTTAAGAAATCCAGGTTCAGCCTTGCTACAGATGGCTGTTCTACTCACGACCTTCAACTAACGCATGACACAGATCTTTACTACTGCCTTTTCTATCTAGCTGTGCAATATTGCTTTAAAGAGAGATCCTATTCTTCTCACATTAGCTTCTCTTCGTTGGTTCTGATCTTTGTTCACTTCTTGTTAAAACGAGCTCCTCCTCACCGTCGCTACCGTAGGTGAGCGTTGCTGTGAGCGTGTGCTATATCAATCAAATCGAACTGAACTGATTAAAG
Source organism: Tylochromis polylepis (assembly GCA_015107715.1). NCBI lineage: Eukaryota > Metazoa > Chordata > Actinopteri > Cichliformes > Cichlidae > Tylochromis > Tylochromis polylepis. Next base: position 9,138 of record VVHJ01038111.1, read on the forward strand.
CAGAATCAGCATGAGGAAGAGGAGCTGGGATGGCAGCAAGGTAAAATAAATATGAAAAACATTTAATGAGATTAAAAGTAAGAAATCGACCTTTGGCGACAGACCTAAATCTCTTCAGTTTGAGTCTTTCTCACTGGGTAGGTAAGTAATTTGGTGGGTATGTAGATGGCAGGTGGTTGTAAACTGCAGCAGCAAATTCAATCAGATTACAGAAAACACCAACATGAAGCAGATAAACAACAAGAGTGAAAAGGAGAGAAGCAGCAGTTTGATTTCTGCGCTTCAGTCTGCCCGCGACAGACGGCCACAGTGAAACAAACTCAAGCAGCCAGCAGGTCAGTCATGTCTGTGTCTTCCTTCTGCAGGGCGGTCCGTACCACGACCTCCTCCACAGCGTGCTCGGTGCCTACACGTGTTACAGGCCCGACATCGGCTATGTGAGTAAAAGCAGAGCGGCGGATGAGCCGTTACCGGGCAGAATTTACAAATCATTCAGTGTCTCGTTAAGGCTGAGCCAAAACCAAACCGTCTGTGGACTTTCAGGTCCAGGGCATGTCCTTCATCGCTGCTGTGCTCATCCTCAACCTGGAGGAGGCCGAGGCCTTCATCACTTTTGCCAACCTGCTCAATAAACCCTGTCAGATGGCCTTCTTCAGAGTCGACCACGAACTGGTACGCAATCTTTCCGATATTTCAAAAGAAGGAGAGAGGGGAAAACTCACAAACATCACTCGTGACAGCTCGGTTTGTGAGTAAAGGTGAAAGATTTTCACTTTTATACAAATCACTGTGAAAAATGGAAACCTTTTCCTCTTTGCTCTCTCCGTTTCTGACAGATGTTGAAGTATTTTGCAGCCTTTGAGATTTTCTTCGAGGAGAATCTTCCTCGTCTTTTCAGCCACTTCCAGACCAACAGCCTGACCCCTGACCTCTATCTGATTGACTGGTGAGTTAATACAACTTGATAAAAAAGCAGCCAAGCTGACCTCAGAAATCTTAAAACCGAACACAGTGAAATCCTTTTTATAAGACAAAAATCCTGATAATAATTTGGGATTTTCCTACTAAATTTACAGCGAATCTTTGAAATGTTTAACACAGATTAGAGAGCTGTCGGGAAGATTTAACGACTTAAAAATGCTTTTAAGTTCATTTGTTGCAGACGGATTGTAACTCATCTTAAAAAAGAGACTTTGGGTGTAGCTCACCTGGTGGAGCAGGTGACCCACATAACAAAGGCCACTGCAGGTCACCACACAGAGTCATGCAGATGTGGTTTTTGTTTGACCTTGGAGAAAAAACACCCAGGTTATTAAATTAATGATATTTCCTGTAATTAAACTGCGTAAACCCCGACCTTCCTGTAAATGATAGCGCCGCATATATTCATGCTGATCTTTCATAACTCAGCTGGAGACGCCTGCAGATTTCACACAGCATGTCTGTCTCCCTGCAGGATCTTCACTCTGTACAGTAAGTCACTCCCTCTGGACGTGGCGTGCCGGGTTTGGGACGTCTTTTGCCGTGACGGCGAGGAGAGCTTATTCCGGACGGGTCTGGGCATCCTGCGTCTGTACGAGGACGTCCTGCTGCAGATGGACTTCATCCACATCGCGCAGTTCCTCACGCGCCTGCCGGAGGACCTGCAGTCGCACACGCTCTTCAACGCCATGGCCAGCACGCACATGATCAGCAGGAACCGCCGCTGGGCTCAGGTCAGCCTCACGGTCAGAGCGGAGGGCGGAACAGCTCCATCGCACACAAAAAGCTAACAGGTGTTTCCCCTTTCAGGTTTTTTCTGCCTTGATGAAGGACGGAAACAAAGAGGCGGATAAAAACACGAGTCCGGCTTTGAGAAGCTAACCCCGACGCTAATTCCAGCTTTATTCAAACTAACGTCTGGCTTCGGGGGCGTCGGAGCTCATGCTAGCTCACCCTGACGCCAACCACCGAGGCTAGTTGTGTATCTTGAAGCTGCGTAGCCTGAGGCTAAACTCAGTCCAGGGCTCAGCTACGAAGCTTGAAGTAAAGACGAGCCAGCTGTGGAGGTGGAGGCGGAGCCGCTGATCAGTCCTGGGAAAGGAAGCGGCAGCTCCGGCGATTCCTGAAACCTCTGCTGGGACCAGAAGTGGTTGGTTAATCCTGATCTTCAGCTGCCTGTCAGTATTTCTCACAGCTGGGGAGTAACAGACGGCTGGGAAGAAAATCTAAAAAGCAGCCCGACTCGGTCGAGGCCATCATTTGGCTCCTCCAGGTCGGGACACCACTAACACCGAGCATCACGCCCTGTGTAATTCTCCAAGACTCTAAATCTAACTGTAGGTGCTAATGAGTTTCTAAAGGCTTCAGAAACGACCTCTGTGGTTCAATTATTAATGTGGGTCCTTGTGGTTTGAGTTCACAAACTTTTACTTTGCTGCTTTTTTTGTCGTAATATTAACTTCAACGAGGAGTCTGCACTACTTTAATCTGCTAGCAAAACAAACTCACAACACGGGAGATTTGGGTGGACGTCGAACTAAACTGTTGTATCTTACTCGTGGTTTATAGCACTGCTTCTCTGTCACCACTGTTTTGGTGGGAGTTGCTCAGTTTGGGAGATATCTGCTGCCTTCTCAGGAACATCAGTGCCAACAACACAAAACACATTTTGAAGGATAATTCTCCGTCCTTATAAAAGGATTTATATAGACAAACCTCACTGTGAGCACGTTTCAGTATCTGTGCAGGAGGAAGCGTTGCTCTGGAGCGTCCGGCGTAGTCGTGTGGTGTCCTGCTGAAGTCATTTTTCCACAACCAATCAACAAACAACCTACAGGTGCCATCATCCCCATCAGGCTACGCTCCCCTGGCTTTTTGGAGCCATAACTTGTGCACTGGTTGAATTCCCACAGTCCCAAGTCAACGGGCCAACGATATGGTTTAATGTTGCTGCCCTTCCTTAAAGTCAGTCTAACATGTTTTCTTAATGCCTGTAGATGTTACCTGGCAACCACCACTAGAGCGCAGTGTGTGACAGGAAACTGTAAACAAGCAGCATGAACCAAAGAGGGACAGACGGCATCCGTGCTAACCTTTAAGATCAACGTTTAGCCTCATCCGTTCAGTTGTGCTCGGCTGCGATTGCTTTGAGTCTTTTGTTACGTTTAAACTCGTCCACTGGCCAAAAAGACATCGTCACAAACAAGGTTTGTGGATTTTCGCGAGTAATTCGGTCATGATTTTTAGAAAAAGGCTTTTCTGATGCAATTATTTAATCAGTGTTTTGAGCACCATTTACAATCCCTCAAAGAAAGCTGGGGAACCCGCGGTTCTCACAGGCCAGAGGAGATATGTAATGATTCCTGAGATCTATACCGGGATCTTCTCCCAGTCACGTGTACCCAAAAACCTACAAAGGGAGGCGACCAATAGTCCTGATCAGAAGCTGCTCTCGACCTCCTTTCAGGCTCTACCCAGAACGTGTAATTGTAGGCGAGGCTGGGACGGCGGTAAATTTGAAGCGTCACCTTCTGACGCCGCGCTCTCTCCGCCTCGCGCTCCATGTTCCCATCACTCGTGCACAAGATCCTGAGATGCTGAACTCCCTCGTTTGGTGGAAGAAGCAACAGTCTGCAATTTTCTGGCTCATTCATTCAATTCATGTTCAAGAGAAGGCAGCCATTATCTGTGAAATTAGAGCGCTCACGCCACAGAAAAGTCACTCTAAAGAAACGAGGCGTGAACGGTCCCTTTAAGGACGAAATACCCAGCCAGAGGATGAAAGTGAAGCTTTTCGAACCATTACAGAGGATTCAGTTAATGAAAATAAGAGTAATATGTGTTTTTTTTTTTTTACTTTAAGATGATGATTCCACTTAAGTGTTTAATACTTCTAAATGTATTCTAAAGGTGGAAGTATTAGTGATACTTACTGCTGGCGTTCAAGCGAGAATTTAAAAGGACATCGATGTCAGCATTTGATGTTGTTTGGCTTAAAATATCCACAAAAAACCTTATGGGTGGAGCGTAAAGCGAAGACATGTTTGTGCTGACAAATGGGGCCATCCAGACCTTAAAACCAGTGTTTCCCAGATCCACATTTCTGTTCAGAGCACTTTATCGCACAGCATTTAAGCCCCATGGTGATCCGGGCACAGACAGGGCTACGGGACATTTCAAGGAGACCTCCAGGTTTACGGCCGTGGCTTTTAGCTTTTAGTAGTTTGGGCTTGAAAAATGACGCTTTTATAGGCTTTGCATCAGATTGTTTCTTGCTTGGTTATTAAAACTTGGCTAAAGAAAAAAAAAAATTTGACTGACATTACCAGAAGAAATTGCTTAATCTCAGCAGCATGTATGCAAGCAACATGTTTGAACCTGGAGGCCTAAAACCGAGGACCAAATTATTGCTGGTCGCTCGCAGAAGATCGTTAAGAACATGTTATTTCATTTTAAAGCAAAAACATCAACCATCCTCGAAGTCGCCGTCTTCTGAAATGTTCTCCTTTGTCATCTCTCTTGTTTTGGATCAATTAGACCGTACGTTCTGATTTTCTGTGGTCTACAGAAATGTTTGAGAAAAAAAAACAAAAAAACTTGCTTCCAACCTCTCGAAACTGAAAACTTTCTGCCGACTTTTAGACTGTTTGAAGCTGCTCGCACCAACACTCCAACAGGATAATTAAAGCAATTTAAAAAAAACTTTTTTTTGTTATATTACTCATTTTCTTTAAAAAAACAAAAGTCTGTTCAAAAATCGAGCTGTTTCCGCTGCTTTAGCCCACCTACAGGCAACTGCAAGCCACTTTGCAACCCACCTTTGCCCCATCTCCTTCATGTCAGTCCATCTCCACCTCCCAGAGCAAACAAACATAACATTTTTGTGGTATTTTGTGGTGAAAAATGATTGTTTTTGGACATTAATTACTCAGTATACCCAGAAAATTAACACTAATCTGAGGATGCAGATCAGTGATCAACACTCCGATTGAGCAAACCTTTGCTCTCACAGCCGTCACTAGAAACACAACAGCGCTACAATAACGAGCAGATCAGCAGCGTTCAAGTTTCTACACTCAGCATTGTTTTCTTTGTTGCTCTGTCAGCTCGTGGAAACACTTCTCTTTGATTTACACTCACTACATCAGACAGATTTGTTTGTACAGTCTTATTAAAAGCAGCCGACGGACACGACTTCCTGTAGTGTACACAGGATGAGACGGGCAATGTGTGCCAAAAAAATTAACAATAAAATACGTTTCAAAAATGTAGTGGACTATAGAGTGAGTTCTCCTATTTGTAGTGCTGTCAGACTGTGTAGTTAATATAATTCATGGATGGTATCGAACTTTAGTCCGTGACTGGATCATTCACATCAGGCGGGAAACACATTTGTTTGTGCTGTGACGTTGGACATTTTAACATGGGAGTCTACGGCCACTGTTGGAGCCTCTAGTGGGCTTTAGAGGAAGTGCAGCAAGAAGAAACTCGCCAAGAAAATGAAGCTTTGTTTTTGTAAAGAGCTCGCTCTATAGTCCTCTGCACACAACGATAAACGGGCTGTGTTCAGCAGTGAATGATTTAGGGCTCAAAATAACGACCATCGAACTACCAACAAGCACTACTGAGGAAAAGTTTCCACTCACCCTCCAGCGAATGCACAGGCCGTACGCATCTGGGCCAGGCCGCCACTCTGTGAGAGCTTTAACCTCCTAGGACCCGGCGTCCACATATGCGGACGTCACATTTTGGGTCGTCTAGACCACAATACTAAATTTTGCTCTACAAGGGCCTGATATCCACTTACGAGGACATTATACTGCCACTGTCCTATCGAAATTTAAAACGAATGTCCTCATATGTGGATATCATTTTTCTCAGACACTACATGAGATGATTCTTTGTTTTTACATTCATCAGGTCCCAATCAGCCCAAATAGCAAAGAGAAGTTAAAAATGCATGCCTTGAAAGAGTTCGGGGTCTTAGGAGGTTAAAGCTGAAAACTCACCGGAGACGACGAGGATCCCTGGATGAGAGGAAATGATTCTGTCCACTACAGCTACATAGCTATAGCTTCTGAGGTGGTAAAGATGGCGGTCGTGAAATTACCCCCTTCCAAATTTCAGGGTTGTTGCTTCTTCTTCTTCTCTGGTGACTTTGTTAGCATCACACCTGTGTAACACCTGAATACTCCATGAATGAGACAGTTATGGTCAGTGTTCATTATTTTTAAAATGCAATTAGTTTTTCCTTCAGGAAAACTACAGAACGTCCCTTTAAAATGTCTGTTACCTTCCACCTAGCCTTATGACCAAGGAAGTGTCGACGCCTTTCAAAATAAAACTCGACCAAAGTGTTAATGAAGCGCTTCATCAAAAAAGGCTGGAAACCGAATTTGTTATTGTTATTATTTTAAACACACGTGTCATCCAGCATTTTGTTTTGTTTTTGTTTTATTTTATTTTTGTTTTTTTCCAAACGAAGGAAAGCAAAGCACCCCAAAAGTTGAAAATATTCATTTCTAGTTGTTGTTGTTATTATTATTATTATTATTATTTGTCTTATTATTTGCAGGCTTGTGCTCAAAAATGTTTTGGACCGTTATAAATCTTCAAACTATGCAGAATACATAATACCTGGTTAATGTGTGTTTAAATTTTAATCTGGAACTTTATTTATAGCAGGTCTGTCCAGAATTCATAATCATTAGAATCTGATGAGTTTTCCAGCAGATCTGTTTACATTCTTCTGATTTCCAGCGATTATTTTTCTCGATGTTCTCCGATTAGTTCTTGGCATAACGGTCCAAAATAGTTTTGATGTTTTTATTTAATTTGTTTTTAACAAACGAAGAACACATTAAAAATCCAGTTTTCTGATTTTATTTTATTTTTAAATAAAGGCACTTTTTGAAGACTGTTTTTTTTTTTAAACCTGCAATCACGCTCAATAACAAAGCCGCACTTAAGGCCTGTTAATTAAGTTTTCTACTTTAACATTAATTCCCCTTATTTGAGATTCAATGACAAGTATTTGTTCTTTTTTTGTTTTTACAGTTTTTAATCTTGTAAATTTACAACTTTAATGTTCAAAATTTTAACATCAGGATTCTACCTTCCCTTCACCCAGCCCCTTGATTCTTTTAAAAAATTAAACCACATTTTAAACACATTTTCATTAATGTCTTTTGTCTGCTTTTGCAAATTTTCTCCAAAATTTGCCACAATTGCCATTCCCGCCTCTCTTTCCGGCCGTATGAGTGTTTATACATCTGCCTAACATCTCTCAGTATGATTATTCTGATAGTTGAGGTTATCCTGAATAAAAGACACATAGTGTGATCTGAATCGAACCTCATTCAGTTTTTCGGGCTCGATAGAAACTTCTCATTTTCAACTCGACACAAAAGAAATGTGTAAAAACAAATCAGACAAAAATTGTATTAATGGATTTAAATAAAGGAAGTTATCAATTAAATATGCAAGTGAAAAGATAAATATTCAGAGCTGGGAACCAAACGAAACGAAAGTGCAATAGAGACTTTGTTTGGGCAGTTTAATTACCCATAATCCTCAGCAGGTTGATTTCATCACATCACTCCAGATTACTAGCAAATGTTCAGAGAGGGGAGATGACTCGATCATTTCCCCTCTGACTCTTCAGCTTATTCCTTCTTTTTAACTTGTTTTATACTTTCATGTAAATCCATTCAGCTTTTCTTTGTTTCTGTGTTTTATTGTCAGATTTTAATATTTTAATGTACAGTTTTCTGTTGTTCCATAATGCCTTACAGGTGCTGTAAATACACTGTAAAAAAAAAAAAAAAAAAAAAAATTTTTTTTAAAAAT
>VVHJ01038111.1:16987-29044 GCA_015107715.1 Tylochromis polylepis
ATTAAAAGGGTTGTAAAAAAAAAAAAAAAAAAAAAAAAAAAAAAAAAATCTTTTCATATAATGGCCACTAGTTAAATGTGTAAATAAATATCTCAGCAAACTCCTGCGTCCGCCCTCTTCTTTACAGTTTGTTATAAATTCATTCAAAGCAATGTTCACTGACTTTGAAGACTTTACATTAAATTCTTCAGTTGCAGCTACTCGATGGGAAAAGACTGTAGAGTTAATTATAAAATATAAGAGCATCAGCTATACACGCAGCTGGATAGCATAGTGGTAAGACTCCATGTCTTTGGAGTGGGAGTTGCAAGTTTGAGTCCCACCTGGGGTGTCTGTATCCAGTAAGGGTCCTAGGCTCAACCAACATCCACATTGACGGTAAAACAACTAGTAGCTCAGTATGCCACCATTCGGAAGAAGGGGCTGCTCTCACGTCTCATAGACCTCACTGACCTATAAAGATCCTGTCAGACTTCCAGATACAAAATGGTGATGAGCAACTAGACATAGTGGCGCTAGACAAGCGCAAGAAGTGGACGTACTGATACCAAATGACTCCCAAGCATCAGAGATCTTAACATCGCAGTCCTAGGAACAGCAACGATACTGCACAGGCCTCTGGTAAAGGACCTGAGCTTGAAGGGGATACACACATATATATATATATATATATATACATATATATAGAGAGAGATACACGTGTATATATATATATATATAGTCTATCCTTCCAGTTCTTGACATTATATAATATATAATTTTTTTGTTTGTTTTGTTGTTTTTTTCCTGCCTTTCCGTCCTTTAAATCTAATAAATTGATAAAATCCTGGAAGACCAGATGATCCTAAATTGGGTATTTTTAACCCGTGCACATTTCAGAAACAGTTTTCACAGAAAAACGTTAAAGATACTTTAATCTGCACATTTTACCTAAAATCCTCACCACCAAGGGTCAGCGTTTCACCAGTAAGTGTGTTAATGTTTTCATTAAACACACTCACTGTTTTATACTTTTATATTTTTGAAGCCTACCTATATTTTCTATATATTCATTTCCCCAAGGTTTTGATTTATTTTCAAAGAACCTTTAATTGAAAGTCTGCTTACCAGATTCTGCATGCTGCTTTTTACCTGATAAACACCAGCTGAACGCGAACATCAGAGCGAAACCAGTCCGAGCATCTGCTGGAAAGGAGGGGTTAGAGGTCATCGACCAAGAGTCAGTGGGCAGCTGGAGAAAGCTGACTCAACCAACATTCAGACACTAAAGAAGTCCATAAAAACAACAGAAAATGTAAGTGATTAATACAGAAACAAGAGGAATGTCTCTTACAGCACATTCAGACGATGCCATTATGACCATATTAGAACCAGTTAATCGACACATGAATTTGCACATGATTGTCTATGACAACAGTTGAGTTTAAAAAGGTATGAAGTTAAATAAAGGTAGCATACAGAATACTGTATACATAAGATAAATATGTGAGTATAAATTACTTGTATTCAGATTTAAAAATAAATTAAATTGACAGGCGTGCACTCAGATGATTTTCCCTAATTGAAGCTTCTGCATCATTTCGTTGTGTGCAGCTCAGACCACCAGATGGCGCCTGAGGACCAGTTTACTCTGACATTTCTTTATTTCTCTGCAGCCTCCCCGCTCATCTAAACCCTCTCTGGATTTACAGCTACACCTCCAGCTTTCTGCGGCATGCTGACAGTAAAAATGAGGCAGTTTTTCAACGTAACAAAAACCCCCTAAAGAGGAAACTGTCAGTCCAGATGTGCCGTTTACGTGTCCACGTCATCATTCAGGCCAATAAGTCAACATTTACTCTGCACCCGCATTTAAACAAAGAAAAAAAAAGACACTGAACCAATGGGAAACCGAACTACCTTTTCCTCATAGTCAACACAAAGAAACATGACACGACTCTGACTTACATCACCAGTAAATTCAAACCGACTCCCCAAACCTGATAAGACTCGTCAGCTTCAGTTAAACTTCCAGGAAGCAGGAACCAAGTGACAGCAGGGCACCTGGAGAGGCAACAAGACAAGCCTAAAAATAAATGGTCTGGCAGGCAGTGGTCACACCATCATCTCCTGACCTTTCTCTGGTTGAGCTGCGCAGGTAGACCAGCTCCTCCAGGACGGCACAGCCACGCGTGCCGTCACCAGAAGGTTTGCCGTGTCTGGCAGCACAGCGTCACGAGCGTGGAGGAGAGGCCAGGAGACAGCCATTAAACAGCAGGAACTGCAGCAGGGCCAATATCGGCTCCTTTACGTGAGGAGGAGCCCTGCCAGAAAACGACCTCCGGCGGGCTCCTCGTGGGCAACCTGCCAGACTTTTATCCTACTGCGAAAGTCATGAAACAATAAATTTAGATATTTGAACCTTGTGATCAAAACGTAAGTGTAATGGAGACAAAGAAGGCTTGGCTTTTCAGTTTTCGGACTTTCAACATTAAACCTGTTAGGTGTGGCACAAGAATGTTCTGAAGAGCGATAAAGTAGATATGGTGACAACATCCGTCAGGTGAGTTTATGATTTCTTCTACACAATCAACATCGTTTAATCTTTCCGTACTGTCAATCATCCTAACGCATCACACAATAACCCGTTTCCAGGAAGTCTAACGCCTGGAAACGGGAATTAAAAATTTTTTTTAATAAACTTTTTGTTTTTAGCTGAACCCCCAACCCCCAAACTGTTAGTAAAATTACAGTTACAGGTTGTAACTGTAATTTTGAGCGTGGAGGTCTCAGGAGGTGAACTCGGGTCAAAGCGGGGAGGATGAGCGGCGCCCGCTCTCAGGGATCTCAGGTATTTCCGAAGCCTGCGGCGAGCGATGCTGCGAGGGGCCTCTCGCCGCATCGGAGCGAGGGGGAAGAATCGATGTGTGGAAACATTTGGCGGCAGTCTGCGGGTTTTCCTGTGGAGGTGGGGCCGGAGGGGAAGGAGGGCCTCTGGGATGCCACAGCAGGAGGCAGGAGGCCGAGGTCACAGCCGAGGACGATGAGCTTAAAGAGCAAGAGGGAAAAAACACGAGCAAAAGAGCTCAAAGCTGAGGAGTCAAAGAGAAATGAATCAAATGCGACGCCTTCTTCATTTTAAACAATGTTTAGAGGGTTGTGGAAGTTCTGAGTCTCTCTTTTTAACATGATGACAAAAACAACCACCCTGCTGTCTTTATCGAGTGTGACAGCCGGCTGGTTGTAATGGTTGTAAGCTCAGCCGCTCCGCAGAGGTTAACGTGGAGTGAAACCAAACAGGCTGTGGTGACGGAGTGATGAGTGGAGGACAGATGAAAGGGTGCAGGAGGAGAGATGAGTGATTCAGTCATCCAGAGATACCAGACATCCCAGAGGAGAGGAAACGCCGTGTTGACTGACAGTCTGCACCTCCTCCTCCTCCTCCTGCTTCTTCATTTTCATCTCCTCTAACTGTTTTCCTTTGAAATTCATAAAACATTCTTAAAAAAAACTGCTTGCTGGTCAATCGTCCAATTATTTTTGCTTGCGATTGTGTATAAAATGGCTTTAATTCCTAAACAGTTGATGCCAAACTTTAGTCTGCACTAGATCCCATGGTGACGGATTTAACTCTGTGGTGATGTAACAGAAGCAAAACTACAAACTGATACTGCGTCGGCAGGTTTGGGAACGTGAGGTAACCCTAACGAAGTCTAACAGCAGGTCGTGGAAAAGTCACAACACCTAATCTACTGATTTGTGTTTCTGAAAATGAGATTTTTACTTTTAAAGAGTCTAAGATTCAATTCAGTTTTATTTATACAGTGCAAGGTGTTTTATATTGTGACATAAAAATCTGACAATACGAGCTCGCAGGACGATTTGCAGGCTGGTGGGGTTTGTGGTGGAGCAGATCATTTTTCTGCTCATGGCCGATGTCAGAGTTCAGGTTTTTCATGTTATTTTTAATGTTACTGTCACTGGAAATGTCTTGGCTAGCACTGAATATCAAGAATTACTGAGGGTCAGAAAAATACGGCAGTTTGGTTTAAGAGAAGACATCAGAGTCCAACGTTGTTTCAGCATCATTTTCTCGACTTCCAGTTAACGTTACCAGGTGTTGACGTGAATTACAGTTTTAGCAAATTTCTCTTGAGTCATCAGTTTTAAACGCTGAAGAGCATTTGTGTCATGTCGAGTACAGAATCACCAATAAGCAGAGTATTTCGTGTGATGCAGAGTTGAGAAAGTTGATTTGAAACGTGAACGGGCTGATGATCCACTGCTAGCTGGGGTCAACTAAGTGACAGCTAACCAGGGCTGAGCTACTTTAACCCAGACCGGCTGCAGGGATCTGGCTCTCTGCAGGGTTTTCTTCAGCGGTGCGGTGCTGTGCCTCTACACCAACAAAAAGTCTGTTTGTTGCTAGTAGCGTTAGCATTAGCAAGGACGCCAGGGAGTAAATAACATGTGACAGAGCTGCTGAAGCGCTACAGGCCATCACTGAGGTGATAGTAATTAAGCTAAAGGTTAAGCAAACAGACCCAAAAGAGTTCAGTAACTGAACACTGTGCCTAAGAATGTGTGCTTGGATAAAATTTGTGTAATTTACATAAAAGACGGGCAGTAATGGAGCTGGGATGATCAGCTAGCGGCAGAACACCAGAATGCATTGAACCACAGGAACAGGAAGTGATACAATACCACGCCTGCTGTTTGTTATGAGACCGCGGTGCCTTCACAGCAGACGTTTGGGTCATTTCCATGGATTCACTTCAGTTTTGGCACCAAATCACAATATACAGTCGCTTCAAGGTTCTTTATAATTCAATATTAGAGCGAAACCCCAACAATCCAACAACCCTCTTATGAGGAAGCACTTTGTGACAGTGGGAAGGACCTCCTGGATCCCTGGATCCAGTTTCCAGGACCTGGAACAAGAAAATGACTCGCCGCTTTGGTAGAAATAGCTATCATTTACCACCCTCCATATCCAATAACTACAGTTTTTGTTGGACGTGTGAGGAACTGGCTGTAGATGTGGCATCATAAGGAACAGTGATATGGGTGTGGCTCTCCATGTTGATGTCAGCCTGCTGGAAAATTGACGGTGCAGATGCAAACGTGTTATCGCCGGAGATGAAAGAAAGCCAAACATCAGATTTAAATTCTCAGCTGCCTGATGATGAATTTCCTGTTTTGACAGAGTTTCATCTGATCTGTTACCTAATGACACAAACACACAATCTGATCTCGAACTTCCTGTTCACCTATTCCACTTAATATCTTTCCATGTGACCGCTCGCTGCCTTTACAGAGCAGGTTGCCGTTAATCCTCCGTACACGCTGCTCTTCACGCTGGCTTTTATCATGAAAACAAGTTTTGCATGGGGCTCAGTCACGTCTGCGCTGGCTTCCCCGCTTTCCCCCCTTAGCTGTACACCTCGGCGTCCTCCTACACAAACATTCGCAGCATTAATTAAAATCCTCTCTGTCAAAGTGTGACTGACATGTGTTCGCTGAGCGTGACACAAAGCTGGGAGGAAGTCATGTAAAGGTTAAATTTTTCATTTCTACCCGAGGCACTTTCAGCTGACGGGCTTATGTTAACAGAAGGATTATTTCTGTCAGGTGGTCACCACAGAAAACAAATGAAGTCATTAGTTTCCTTCCTGTTCATTTTGGCCTAATAAAAAACACAGTTTGAAAACATCCATATATTTTTACAGAAACACATCAGAATCAGCTGATTTTCACTGTATGGTAACGCCCATATATTTAATGAAGCCATGCAAAATTTTACCTTCGTACAACAAATATTTTCAGAGATACATGCACTTGAAGCTGTCAGTCAAATTGGTATTTAAAACGTAATCTGACTGAAATCATACTGCATGTGAAACAAACACCTGTTTGATCGGGTAATGGAGTAGAAACCAAATTTGTACACACATGTACAAAAAAAAAAGAAAAAAAGAAAATTCAATTAAATCCCAAATCACAACAACCGTTGCCTCAGGTGCTTTATACTGTAAGGTAAAGACCCAACAATAATACAGAGGAAACCCAACAATCATGAGACCCCCTATGAGTAAACATTTTGGCAACAGTGGGAAGGAAAAACTCCCTTTTAACAGGAAGAACCCTCCAGCAGAACGCCCCTCAGGGAGGGGCGGCCATCAAGGAGTGATGTGCATTACTTTGTAAAGTTACCAATTTTTTTCTTGTAAATTTGCCACAGCAGACGTACAGCAGTCACACACTCTTGTGTGAAGGACTTTTATTGTGAAAGGAAGAAACAGGAATCTATGCAATTGCATAGTAGAGTTTTAGAAGGGTTTCCAGTAGAGATCGGTTAACCATGTTAGACAGACTTGTTAAAAAAAAAAAAAGACTGACTTGAATAAATCATTAAATATAAAGCTTATAGCTACTATAATTTAAATTCATTCTTTTATAGGATAAAAATCCGGCCTGGGGAGGCGTCACATTAACAGTCCCTGGACATCACAGAAAAAAAAAAATCGTGTTTCAATTCAAGTCCAGGAACAGAAATCAACAAATTTAAGATTGCGAGACCTCTCCGAGCGACTGCCAGAGCACAGGATTCGCACCGTTTGAGTGTTGGGGGTGCCAACCTCCTGCCATCGGCACCGAGACGTTTCAGGATATAGACGGAACTAAACCGAGCCACCCCTGCACTGTGCTGCACGGGTCAACGTGTTCAGGTCTTGTGCCTGAAGGTTTTAATGTTTAAAAGCTTCGGGGGTCGTCACCCTGAGTGCCCCACCTGTGGAAAGCCTCGAGCCTCCAACAGCGTCACAGACTAAAGCTCGAGCCGGTTTCCCATTAGGTCAGTGCTCGCCCCCAGAGGGCAATTGTCTTTAGCTCCCCTTTCCCTCCTTTCACACCAAATACCGCCGGGTCGGACGGAGGGAAAGCTGCTAGGCGCCGAGCTGCAATTAGACACTCCATTATATAAAGGCATATTCAGATAACAGGGGCACCAATGAGGTCAGTACGTGCCCTTTGTTGTGGGATTAATGAGTTTTTTAATAAAACAAAAAAAAAAAAAAGCCCACTTCTTTATTGTCATGACCTAATGAGTGTGCCGGTGGCGCCAGGCCATGTTGGTGGGAAAGTGCTGCGGTTGTACCCGTCTCTCCGTCCTTTCCCTGCACCTGCATCCACCCCCTTCTCCCAGCGCCGGCCCGTGCTTTCCGGACCCCTCCTCCAGTGTTTGTATTCAAAGCTAGGAGCCAAACAAATGTTTAATTACCATAAAATGCTATCGGCATTTCGCCCTCTGACTCAATGAATGGCAACATAGAGCTCATTGAGGTTATCAACAAGGGGACCAGTGGTCAATTGGGTCATTGATTTGGATTGTTTGACAGACCCGGAGCCAAGGCTGCAGGAGAAAGCAAAGTTCAAAAATCCCCCTCAGTTGAATCGAGAAGTTTGTCACAGAATCTGTTGGAAGGGGCTGTCAGGAGCGATTAGGGGGCATGAAAGGGCTCAGCGATCAAACGGGGCCTGTTCCAACGCTGCGCATTTAATTAGAATTTGCATGCCTTTGTTCCTGACCCTTCAGCGGGCATGATCTGATTACAAGGGTGAACAGTTACCAGCCGGGGGAACGGGGAGCTTGCAACGTGCGCCCGCGCTTTTTCGCCCGGCAAAACGCATCAGGTATTTTACGCAGGTGGAAACAGGTCGTGGATGATGGCGACACACGGCTGGACGCAAACTCGATGCAGCTGGAGGGATGGGGGGGGGGGGGGGGGGGGGGGGGGCAGTTGGAAAATATCCGACCCCCAAATGCTTCTGCTTCATTTTCTGCCTCCTGCTGAATTGTGGGAGTTTGGGGAGGGGAGGGGGGCGACTGAGGCGCTCTATGGCCCATT
Source organism: Tylochromis polylepis (assembly GCA_015107715.1). Taxonomy (NCBI): domain Eukaryota; kingdom Metazoa; phylum Chordata; class Actinopteri; order Cichliformes; family Cichlidae; genus Tylochromis; species Tylochromis polylepis. The sequence continues at coordinate 24,874 of VVHJ01038111.1, forward strand.
AATTGGGAGGCACAGCGCCCTTTGACCCCTATGATGATGCAGGGTGACAGGGCAAACGGCGAGAGGTGATTGGCTAGCAGCTACAGCAGTTGAACGTGCCACCAGTGGTGTTTGAGGGTGGAAAAGGGCAGCGTGGAACCCCACATTCTTTGTTCCTCCGTCCACTTTTATTCTTTTTTGTGACAGATTTTCTTCTCCATCGTTTTGCCTTTTTCTTTCATTTTTGCAAAACTTTCTAGTTTTCTATTAATTGATAAAATATAGATATAAATATAGATATTTTATACGCCACTTATATAACTAATATAAATAATAGCATAGTTGATTGTTAAGAAAATCTTCAAGTCAACTTTGCCTTTGCCTGCCGCGTAGCCTTTAACGACAATCACAGTTCATATTCACGCGTCATTTTAAAGACGATTACTAATACCTGTGATCCATGCTGGTTGCTGTTGTGATTATTTAAATAATCAAAATGCTGATATTTGTTATATCAGCAATGATAAAAGTACACATTCATAATTCATACATTTATATTGTTAAATTAAATTAATTGTTGAATAATACTGCAAACACCTAAAAAAAACCAAAACCTTAATAACTGCCTTTAAGATTTAGTGATTATTATTATTAGTAATATTAATGTATGGCCGTAAATAACAGTAACAAAGGAACTTAAATACTCAGAGTAATTATATAGATCAAGTTGTGTTAAATATTACACAAACAGCTTTTTACTTGAATATTTCCTGACACATTTTTAAAACTTTTTTTTAGTTTATTAAACTGTTTCCAGTTAATGTGGACTTTATACAAACGCCACATATTTAATGAAGTATGACCTTCATGCTATGAATGTTTTCCCAGCTCATACATTTACAGCATTTCTGAGGGTTTAAAATTAATTGGTTGCAGTTTTTAAACAGTTTTCATGTATCTGCTGCACTTACGAAGTTATGCAGGTTAAAAAGTGTTGCAAAAAGTATTTTAAAAGTATTGAATTCATGCACTTTAGACGCCTGTAACTGGGAAAATATTCATACTATGAGCGTAAAATTTTGCATTTGTTGTTCTGCAAACACCCGTGCATCCTCCTCTCTTCTCTGTCCCCCACACGCATTTTAGGAATTGAGACGTCCTCCAACATGCCGTACTCAGATTTCCAGGTCACAGGCAGGAAGCACAAATTAGAGAAATGAGGAAGGCCGGTGGAGTCCAGCTGGAGTGACGGCTGTCGGCACAGATAGCAAAGTGCAGAGTGATGCGGCGCAAGAAAAACTTTGAGTTCTGCTCAGCCAAATTACTGCTGATCTTCTTGTAGGAAAGTTTATCTGTGTGTGTGTGCGTGCTTTTATTTTGAAACAACTTTAATTCCATAAATGTGACTTTTTTAATTGAAATCTGATTAAACAGTAAAACTTTAAACATCTCATCTGTTCATTTAACTATTTATCAGATCTGCTGTTTAGTTTAATTTTCAGTTCTTTTTTTACTGTAAAACACTTTTGTTTTTATAAACTATTATTATTATTTTTTAAATTACCGCTTTGATTCACTTCACAAACCCACCACCTACCGACCAATCAGACCTCTGGAAACTAGCACCACCATCCAGGAAGATCCCTCGCACCTTCGTGCGAAGACAGGAAGAGGGTTTCTGTTACAGACTCCGCCCCTTTTGTAAGCTCGTAGCTCCACTGATGACTTATCGGTCGACAAACAGCTTCAGGTGACCTCACAACCTGATTGCTGATAGGAATGAAGCCAGATAAAAACGATATCCTGGACCTGTAGAACCTGCTTCTGGTATCAGTGTGGGATAAACAAGTACATATGCTTCTCAGTTACTCTCAGTTTTTGTCATTTCCTGTGTCTTAAATGGTTTGGTGCATTACTCAGGAAAAAATATGTCACTGCTTTGATTTTGCTTGAAGCTCTCTCAGCTGTTTTCACTCCATTTTTAGCTTTTTTTTTTTTCCATGATAATTTTTTCACACTGATGTTTGTGATTTTTCTCCCCTGCCAGGATTGAAGGGTGTGAGTAAATACAGCTGGAGCTCCGAGTGAGCGCTTCTGTATCAGGGAAACGTGATGTGATGTGATCTGAAGGACTGGTGTGTTTTTGTGTGATGGAGGTCATTAGCGTGTTATGTTTCTTTGTTAAAGTGTCTCCAGTGTGTCTGGGATGATGGCACGCACCCCATCCTCCTCCCACATGTCTCTGCACCTCCACCCAGCTCTTTTCTTGTTATTTATAGTATTCTTGTGTTCTTTTATGGAAGAACTGCACTGAATGAGAAGCCTGACAATGTGAAAATAAAAGCTCCTTATCCATTTTTCTCCTTAACAGGTGTTTTGGCTGAAACATTTACTAAGACTTTACGTTTCGTTTCAGTGGATTTTAACTTAGCTCTGATTATTTTCATCTTCAGTACAGCAAGCGTGCTTATTACAGCAGTAAAAATACTTTGGTACACAAAAAGGCTGACAGGTTTTGGCTTGTGTGACGAGCAGATGTTGATTCCTGCTGCAGATCACGCCACCGTGCCACACGGACCAGGAAAAAATTGTTGCTTTAAATATTTCTGTAGTCGGGCTCTTGGTGCATTATGCGCATTTTTGTCAGGACAGCCGAGCGAGCAGGGACTCAAACTTGTGACCCATCCGTTACTGGGTTGGGGACAGGTGAGCACGAGTGAGTCTGTCTCTTAGAGCAGGAGCTCAGAGAGTCGCAGCAGCGATGTGCGATACTGCAAAGTTTGGTATCAATCCAATACCAAGTAAATACTGGGCCAGTACTACTGATATCAATACTGGTACAGATACTTGAACTTCTGTCGGGTGGAGCAGTGTGTCAAACACACCTTTGAACTTTTCATGTAGTTTGAAACTGGGTTTTTTGGGAGATCTGGAATGTAAATGTGCAGAGGCCTTCTTCTCGTTTCCACTTCTTCGCCTGCACCGGCGCTGATGGCAGTGAGTCCGGCGCGGCTCGGCGTCAGCATGGACAGTTACAGGGCCGTGATGATGGCACTGCTGGCACGTGTCACAACCAATGCAGGGCCCCCACAGCAGCCTAGAAACGGCCCTGCTGCAACGTGAATCAGCAGGACTGTCAACGAGGAGACCGCAGATCACACAGATGCAACGCGTGTGCAACGTGCCTCAAACGCAAATGTTGCCAGCTGGTTTCTGGTTGTAGTCCTATATAAAAGCAATGCCCGTCCTGCAGCAACTGCATCACCAGGAGCACCTTCTCTTTCAGAGCTTTGAGGTCCTGGCTGGACTCTGAGTATTTAATATGACTTTCTGTATTTCAAAAGGCAACGACTTCACTGAACATGATTGGTGTAATTTTGGAAGCGCTCCAGTCTCCAGCTGCTGTTTTTCCCCAGTGTGAATGTAACACAAGATTTAGGAAACAAAAAAAGGTGCTTAAGGTTACTCAGTGTGTTAAACTGTGACACCAAGAGGTCCAGATGTTACTGTTGAATTACAGCTCCAGTAATGCATTACAGCGCCCTGTCAGAAGTAAGCCAGTACACCGCTCATTACTTTATTCCTGCGTTACTCTTTAACATGGCATGAGAAAAAAATAATAATCTAAAGCTGACATCCTTCATCCATGTGAGCTAAAAACTGTGAAAATAATTATTTTTATAGCTTTTTTCTTTCCTTTACAAACTTGACTAAATTTGCCTTCTGTCAACAAAATCAAGAGGAAATGAATCTGTGGAAGGATCAACCGACGTTGTCTGCTTCAGAGATAAAATGTGTTAAATCCAAATATGACTATTAAAATAGCTGATCGGCTGTGGTTTCCAACACATTTCACGTATTCAGAGGAATTTTAATCATTCAATTCAATTCAATTCAATTCAATTTTATTTATACAGCGCCAAATCACAACAACAGTCGCCTCAAGGCGCTTAATATTTGTACAGTAGATCGTACAATAATAGATACAGAGAAAACCCAACAATCATATGACCCCCTATGAGCAAGCACTTTGGCGACAGTGGGAAGGAAAAACTCCCTTTTAACAGGAAGAAACCTCCGGCAGAACCAGGCTCAGGGAGGGGCGGGGCCATCTGCTGCGACCGGTTGGGGTGAGAGAAGGAAACAGGATAAAGACATGCTGTGGAGGAGAGACAGAGATTAATAACAGATA
>VVHJ01038112.1:0-10367 GCA_015107715.1 Tylochromis polylepis
GCCAACTCCCAGCAAAAAAAAATAGGGAACCACCCCCCACCCTCATGATGCTTAATTGACATAATCGACTTTAATTTAATGCACGTGTAAAACAAATGCACAGAAATCAATTATTTTTCTACAATGATTAAATAGATTCAAATTCTTTCATCAGCAGAATTGCAGATTGCACAGATGGTACCTTCCCAAAGGAAAAAGTACTATAGCTTATTAGGGTATATAATTAGACTTAATATTTACTATATACAATAATGGAATTCTATACATTTTACAGCAGATGACCACTTTGGTTATAAGTTTCAAATAATTATTTATTAAAAGCTAGACATTTTAAATGAGAATAAGAAAGAAGAGTATTTCTTTGTGCCCCCCTTTCCCTGTTAATGCCCTACCTGGCCCCCCAGGCAAAACTTTGCTAGACCCGCCCCTGCACAGTTACCAGCTGTCAGCTACGTAGAAAAGGATCCTGGTGTTATTTGTCTCTCAGAAACAGTTCATAACTTCCCTTCAACTCATTCATGTCACCTAAAAGGTAAACCTGTTTCTCCATCGCCTGTTCAGCTCTGATGATTCAGTAAGGACATCTCCTGGTTTCATCTTCATGTTTCCCTCTCACCAGATATCCAAACCGATATCATGACCAGTAGCTTTTACGGCTGTGGCTCCAGCAAACATCAGCTGATACTAGAAAGTAATATAAAATAAATTCTAACAACAGCTTATCAAGCTTAAACGTGCTGCTGTTGTTTAGCTGTTTGGTTTGCTCTTTCTGGCGTAAAGTGGGCGATAAACAAACAAGAGAGACGGAACTTGCGACAGAAAAGCCGATCAGCTGATCATTGAACAGTTTCATGATTGAAGAGGCAACAGGAGAGGGAGGGGGAGAGGATGAGAGAAGAAGAGGCGCCTGCGCAGTAAAGACAGAATAACTCCAGCTTTGTGTCTTGTTTCATTCTAGCTGAAGTACGCGACAAATCGCTTCCTTTTCATCTCAATACGGAACGCGTAATATTTTCTCTGAATACGGGACGATTCCGTTTTTTACGGGACGGTTGGCAACTCTACTAACTAACCTTATGAATAAAATAAAATTCACTATCAGTAACATCATAGCACCCGCCCAGCAGTATAGAAACTCCGTCATGCTAGCTAGTACTCAGTACGAGTTATTATAACTGACTGCAAAAAGTTAGCACAAAGAAAATAAACTACACCCAAACTTGGTTTATATCTGACCCAGCTAGACAGCAGTTCATGTTCAGTTCCCCTGCCACTCGGATCATGACCAATTGGCTAATCCACCACCTTTCATTGTTTATACCGTTAGAAAAACCGGTATGCCCAATGGCCAGTACAGCTGTGGTAATAGATAAAGAAAACTTTAAATAAATATGTGGAAAAACAACTAATACAAAAGTTTCCATTCAAAAGTGAAAACCAGGACAATTGTGTGTTTTGTGTGGAGTATAAACACAAGAACCAGCCTCACACCATCTGAAAAATGTAAATTTATCCTGAGTAGGTGGTTGTGCTAGTGATGTTTCCAGACTGGTTAGTTGGCATTTTTTCTACTTTGGTACTACGTCTTTGTGGTTTGGAGTATTTTTTCACAGTTATATTTGTAAATAGCTGTGAAAAAACAAAAACAAATTGAAGTAATAAATATATCTACATCTATACTCTTGTTCAATTCTTCACATAGATAAATGTTGCAGCAATTAATGTGCAACGTTGTCCAAGGACAATACTGAAAGCAGATGTTCATGGCACTACACAGAGAGTAATTAATCAATTTTTGTGCTTTTCTTCAGAGGTGGAGATAACCACAGTGGAGACCACAAAAATGGTCAGAGACATTGTCTTTCTTGTGGATGGCTCAAACTACGTTGGCAGCAGTAATTTGCCCTATGTGAGAGACTTCATGATTAATACGATCAACCAGCTTGATGTACGTCCCGACAGGGTCCAGATTGGTCTCCTGCAGTTTGCTGAACGTCCAAAAATAGAATTTTACCTGAACACCTACAGCACCAGGCAAGAAGTGGTAGAAAAAATCTCTCAACTCAGGCTGACCGGAGGCTCAGCTGTGAATACAGGGGCTGCCATGAATTATGCCCTGGATAACATGTTTCACTCATCAAGGGGGTCACGCAGAAGGCAAGGAGTCCAGCAGGTGTTGGTTCTGATCACAGGTGGTCCACCCCAAGATCAGGTTAAATCTGTGGCTGATAAGTTGGCTCTTGCTGGTGTTTTGACTTTCACAGTCAGTTCTGGACAAGCAGATGAGGCCCTACTGAAGAGTGTTGCCTTTGTTCCAACTTTGGCTTTCCATGCAACAAGCTTCTCTGGTTTACCAGGCCTTGCTGAACAAATCATGCCAGAGCTGGTAACAGTGGTTGGCGACACCGACGTGACAGTGTTCCAAGAGGAAACTGGTTAGTTTGGAATTTCTATCTGTTTTCTTTGTCTAATAAAATAAATATGATCAACTGTTTATCTGGCAAAACTTAAATATATGTGTATTTTTTTTCCTCCAGTTGTTGGAGCTGAAAGGGATGTTGCTTTCCTCATTGATGGCACAGAAGGAGTTCGAGCAGATTTTGCCTACATACGGGATTTTATCATTAAAGTAATCGAACCACTTGACATTGGAGATGACAAGGTACGAATTTCAGTGGTTCAACACAGTGAAAGGCCAACTGCAAATTTTTACCTTAACACTTATAAAACCAAAGATGATGTGATGAGAGCTGTCCAAGGACTCAGGTTGGCTGGCGGACGTAGTTTAAACACAGGATCTGCTCTGAGATTCATGAAAGACAGCATCCTGTCTAGCAGTTATGGTGGTCGTGCTGCACAAAATGTCCCTCAGTTTCTGATTGTTTTGACTGGAGCTCGATCTACGGATAATGTAAAGGAACCCGCTGGAGCACTGAAGACAGACGGAGTTGTTCCGTTTGGTGTTGGTGTCAAGGATGCAGACCCAAAGCAGATTGAGGCCATCTCGCACAACCCTTCTTTTGCCTTCAACGTTAAGGAATTCAGTGAGCTCAGCACCATACCGCAAAGACTCAATAATTATGTGAGCCTACCAAGGGAAGAGTTAGAGGTCGTCCTACAGCAAGGTAAGATTATTTTTTTCTTGGTGTCCTGAACTCACAAAACCTCAAATCGCATCTAACTTATGTTAACCACATCTTAATCTTAATTAAATTCTATTTGTTGTCTTAGCACAAGGTGATGCTGTAAAAAGGGATATTGTGTTCCTACTTGATGGCTCTAATAACACTGGAAATGGATTCCCAGAAATTAAACAATTCTTTAAAAACATAGCAGAGAAACTTTATATCAATGAGAACCAAGACAGAGGGTCTGTGGTTCAGTTTGCAGATAACCCTCAGGCCAGCTTTTATCTAAATTCTCACAAGACAAAGAATGACAATTTAAATGCCATGGACAGTTTAAGGCACAAAGGAGGGAGACACCATAATATTGGTGCAGCTCTCCAGTTTGTGAGGCATAGTGTCTTTACTTCCTCCGTGTGTAGCAGAAGACTAGAAGGAGTCCTCCAGATTTTAATTAAGTAGCAAACAGTCCACTGATAATGTGAGAAGCTCAGCTTTTGCTCTTTAAGAACATTACATTACATCAGTGGGGATTGGAGTGAGAGATGCCAAAATGTCAGAGTTGTAAATGATTGCACTCATACCTGGTTTCACATATAAGGTCTCTGAATTACCCTCAGTCCAGTCACAACTTATTGGTTCACTGAACAGACACAAAGACACTCAAGAAAACATGAATGGAATCTCTGATTTAGTAGGTACAGATAATACACTGTAGTCATGTCAGTGTGTAAGCTAATACTATTTCATCAGGACAAGTTTTACTCCTTAGCACTGATGCTATTTCTACTAAAACTAACATATCCCTAAACTCTAATGACTGATAAGATTATATTTGGTGATTTTGGTCATTTCTGACCCATTATTTGAGCCATTTCTATTGTATAAGATTCATGATTGTTCTCACTAAAAAAAAAAAACTATTCTATTTGAAAAACAAATTGATTGTTGGGTATTTTTTGGTTTTGTCTTTTCTTTCCAACTGTCCATTTCGCTTTCTACTTTGAAGTCACTTGGAAGATCAGTCATTCAATTGTCTTTTACATCTTTTTTGGTAAAAAGATGGGGTTTTTTTCAGTTTTGCTTGAACTTACACTTTCAGAGCAATAGCTCACACGTCTTTATAGCTCAGTTTTTTCACTGAGCTTGACTTGCTCATGCTAATAAATATGCATGAGTGTTTGAACATCTCAAATGCGTAATTCGTGAATCTTCTATCTTATCCTTGTATCACCTAGTTGACACACGGAGGGACATAGTGTTTCTCCTTGATGGGTCAGATGATTCCAGAAATGGTCTGCCAGCTATTCGAGAGTTCGTCAGAAGAATGGTTGAAGCGCTGGCCATTGACGAAGATAAGGTGCGAGTGGGCGTTATACTGTATAGTGATGATGCCTCAATTTACTTCAACCTAATAACTCACAGATCCAAAAAGGCTATTATCTATGCTGTAAGAAGTCTTCGACATAAAGGAGGGAAATCTCGCAACACTGGAGCTGCTTTACAATTTGTGCAAGACCATGTTTTCACAGCTTCATCTGGGAGTAGACACCTGGAAGGAGTTCCTCAGATTCTGTTTTTGCTGACTGGGGGAAAATCCAAAGATGATGTTTCCAGAGCTGCATTTGGCCTAAAGCAAATCGGTGTTATGTCTTTTGCAATTGGAATGAAAAATGCTGACCAAGAGGAACTTCAAAAAATTGCTTTCTCCTCCAGATATCTTTTCAACTTGCCTTTCTTTGCTGAAATTTTGTCCATTCAGCCAGATTTAGTAGCATTTGTCCAGACAGAAATATCAACTAAGCCTGCTACTGTTGTAGGTAAGAAACAAATGTAATCTATAATTTAAATTTGAACTGACTCGCTGTTTCTGTTTTTGCACATTTGGTCTTTCATAATTTCAAATGCGATGAAACTGAATCATTTTCTGAAGAATGTCATTGATTCAGTTTCGCATTTGTTAAATTCTCTTCACTGGCCAGACACATCTTACGTGTTACTTACTTCTTGGTTGGCTGCCATCCTTTTTCTTCTTGTACTCCAGAGAGCTTTTCTTTCTTTTCTTAAGCTCTCCCTTGAGCCGGTGATAATCACATCATTGACTGAAAATATGTTCTTGAACAAAAGAACTTGTTTGGCTTTTATCTATCTTTCATGCGTGAAAGATGAATATGCTGCTTAGTTTGTAATTCCTCAATATTTTTCTTAGCCAGTTTTCCTAAAACTTGTTGCATCTAACATATCGTTTAAAACAATAATTCTTTGAATTTCATTACCAGTTATATTTGCCAACAACATAATGTCTGATCATTGCACCACAGTACATTTTGGCTTATGTTTATGTTTGACTGCTAAACAAGGTTTTCATATTCTTTTCTAGTTGAATTAGAATCTCCTCAAAGAGACATAGTATTCCTTTTGGATGGATCGGATAATACACAAAGTGACTTCCCAGCAATAAGGAGTTTTGTGGAACAAATGGTAGAAACACTCACTGTTGATGAGAACAGAGATCGCATTTCTGTGGTTCAGTATAGCGGAGATCCACAGACACACTTCAGTTTGAACACTTACATGGCAAAACAAGATGTTCTCAGTGCAATCCAACGTTTGAACCATAAAGGAGGCAGATCCCTCAACACTGGGGTAGCTCTTGACTATGTAAGAAAAAATGCTTTTGCCGAGTCCTCAGGTAGTCGGCATCAACAAGGTGTCCCTCAGATATTGATTCTGCTGAGTGGTGGAAGATCTCAAGATGATGTTGCAAGTGCTGCTGCTGCTCTAAAACAGGAAAAAATCATTCCATTCTGTGTGGGTACCAGAAATGCAAACATACTTGAGCTCCAAATGATTGCACATGACCCTTCCTATGCCTTCTCCATACTTCAATTTGATGATATTGGGAGAATGCATGATCAACTTGTGTCGCTTCTAAAAAGGGTTCCTCGGCAGCAGCCAAGACAAAAATCACAAAATCCTTTAGGTAAGGCTTTTAATTGATGTTTTCATGGTCTAGCTGTCTTGTAATGCTTAACTCTAACTTAGCTTCATCATTTCTGTCAAGCTCCTGCAGGTCAAAATGAACCCATTCAACGTGATATTGTGTTTTTACTGGATTCCTCTGATAAAATGCAGAATACCTTCAAGGCTGTTCTTGGGTTTGTTGAAAGAATCATGGAGACACTCAGTGTGGATAAAAACAAAGATCGTGTTTCAGTAGTGCAGTACAGCAGAGAACCTTCTGTCAATTTTCTCCTAAACACATACAACACAAAGCAAGATGTTGCTGACAGTTTGCGAAGGTTGAGGCATAAAGGAGGTGAACCCCTCAATACTGGTGCAGCCCTGCAGTATGTCAAGGATAATGTTTTAACAGCTTCTTCTGGAAGTAGGCACCAGCTAGGTGTCCCTCAGATTCTGATTCTTGTAACTGGTGGACGATCCAGTGATGATGTCAGAAATGCTGCTGAAAACTTGAATGAAATGGGTGTAACAACTTTTGTGGTTGGAATAGATCATGCAGACACCCTTGAGATTCAGTCTATTGCACAGGAATCAGACCATGCTTTCCGTGCAGCAGATATCAATGATCTGTCAGATATTGAACAACTAATCATTTCTACCATGAAGGAGATTAAAAACCCTGCCATCAAACCACCATTGCACGGTAAGGTTGTAATGGTTAGTGATTACACTGGGTGAGCGACTTAATGCATTGTCAGATTGTTGCAGACATGAAATCCCTTATTTTAGGTGAATGATAGATGATAGCAGAACAGCTAGCTGCTTCACAGTCAAATTCAGTGGTCATCAGGATGTTGACTTTGTGAATAAAACCATTTTGCTTTATTTACATGAAAAGGTTACTTTTCATTTGATTCCTACAAATTGAAGTGATTGATAATTGTGATTTGATAATTATTAAAATATAAAGCCCTTTTCCCAATCAGTTTCCTTTGCCTGTGATGAGAACCAACATGTGAAGATGATACTTTCAGTATTATCCATAACAGGATTAGACATAGTTGTTGTGTGGGCAACTACGTCCAATTCTGTCAAGCAAATCTTTTGCTTGGCTGTCAGCTGATTAGTTGTAATAGAAGCACAAGCTGTGCATGCAGGATAAATGTATATTTACAAGAATAATTTTATTTTTCAGTGTCATCATCAACCAATTTGTTCAAATTCCTCTTTGATTACAGATCCCAACAGAAGAGACATTGTTTTTTTGCTTGATGGTTCTGATGATTCTCAGCAAAAATTCCCAGATATTATTGACTTCGTACAGAGGATAACAAAGCTTCTAAACATTGATATAAACAAAGATCGCATGGCTGTTGTCCAATACAGTGACACTGCAGAGACTAATTTTAACTTGAGTCGTTATTCAACAAAGAATGATATTCTTAAAGCAGTAAATGGTCTGAGACACAAAGGGGGTTATCCTCACAACATTGGAGCTGCTCTCCAGTACTTGAAGGAACATGTATATACCCCTATGTCTGGTAGTAGACTTCAGGAGGGAATTCCACAGATACTCATACTACTGAGTGGTGGACGATCTGCAGATGATATAAGAACCCCAGTCAGAATGATGAAGGAAATTGGTGCCATTTCAGTTGTTATTGGGACATCTGATGCTGACACCCTAGAGCTACAGACAATAGCTCATGAACCCAAGTACGCACTCTCAGTTGCTGATTATGGACAACTTCATAGTGTTCAGGAAGATGTGTTGGCATTGTTAGGAGAGGCTTTGCACCATGTAGAACAAATTGCTCCCACAGCAGGTCTTGGTAAGAATCAATGTTTTCATTATCTAGTAAAGAGGAGAGATTGGAAGATTTTCATAAACTGTCATTGTCACATTCTGTTTACATATTTTGTTTTTGTTGCAGATTCTAAGAAAAATGATGTAGTGTTTCTTATTGATGGATCATATGACTCACTGAATGGTTTTGAAGAAATACGAAGCTTTATTGAAAAAACTGTCGAAAGTTTAAATTTGGGAAATGATAGAGACCAAGTAGCTGTTGTTCAGTACAGTCGTGATGCAACTGTCAATTTTTACTTGAATTCTTATTCTTCCAAGAATGATGTGCTCAATTCCATTAGAACAATGAGACATAAATTTGGAAGACCACTGAACATTGGAAAAGCACTGGCGTTTGTCAGAGATAATGTCTTTTCTGCTTCAGTTGGAGGCAGACGTGCAGACTTGGTCCCTCAGTATCTGTATGTTTTTAGTGGTGGAAGATCTGCCGACGATGTCAGAGGACCAGCGCAATCACTCAAAGACAATGGCATAAAAACTTTTAGTATTGGAACAGAGAATGCTGATACTTTGGAAATGCAGACGATCTCCTACACGCCAGCACATTATTTTTATGTCACAAACTATAATAATCTACAAAGCTTAGATCCATCAGTGGAAGCCATGTTGAGGGGCACTAAAGAAACAACTGAATTTCCAACTATTGGTAAGAAGAATAAGAATTTACAATAGCTTCCTTCTAAAAATCTACACGATTGTATGTCATGATTATCTTTTAAGTTATAGGTAAGATGTAAGTTTTGTAAAATATTTCATAACCCATTTCAGATACATCTGTGACTGCAGAAGCAGAATTCCAGAGTGCTGATATTGTTTTTCTCCTTGATGGATCTGATGATATGCAACCAAGTGAACAACAAGCTTTGGAATTTGTCAGAGAGTTTGTCAAGCAAATAGAAATTGGGCCAAGAAAAGCACAAGTTGCTTTAATCCAGTACAGCACAGAGCCCACTGCTGAGTTTCTTCTAAACAAATACTCATTGAAAGATGATGTCATGAATCATTTGAACAACATGAAACTGAAAGGAGGGTTCACTGTGAACACTGGTGTAGCCCTTGATTACGTGAAAAATAATGTCTTCACTGCTTCATCTGGAAGCAGAGCGCTGCAGGGAGTCCCACAGATACTGATACTCTTCAGTGGGAGAAATTCAAATGATGAAATCTTAGGTCCATTAGAAAGGCTACGAAATGCGGGAATTGTTCTTTTTGGCATTGGTCTGAATAATGCTAATAGGTTCGAGATGGAACAATTAGCTCCTAGAGCAATGTATTTTATAAAGAATACTTCTGACTTTCCTCATGTGAGAGAGCAGTTGCAGTCAGTCATATCCTCTTTCAAAATTACTATCAGCCCTGATGTAGGTAAGTGAAAATAACATTTGATGATTTGAAGTTTGATTAAATAAATATGTCATTTAATATTATTTAAATACAAACCTTGTAAACCACATGCTGAAGTGTCTTCAACAGTAATTTGATGACTGTTGAATTGGTTAGTAACAACATTTACATAATTATGGATTTTTTTAGGTTCAAGCTCCAGCATGAAACGAGATATTGTATTTCTCATTGATGGATCTGATGATGTCAGAATGAGTTTCAGTGCCATACGTGAATTTGTTGCAAAAATGGTTGCAAACTTTGACCTGGACCAAAGAAAAGATAAAGTTGCAGTTGTGCAGTATAGCAACAATGCTGAACTTAACTTCAATCTGGACACTTACAAAACAAAAGTTGATGTCCTAAAGCACATTAAAAGTCTTAAACCCAAAGGCGGAAGGCCACAGTATATAGGGGCAGGACTCCAGTTTGTGAAGGATAATGTCTTTGTTCCAAATGCTGGAAGTCGACATCATGAAGGAGCCAAACAAATACTTATTGTATTAGCTGGTGGAAGATCTAGAGATTCTCCAAGAGGACCAGCAAGTATGCTTAAAACAGCAGGTGTCACTACATTTGCAATTGGATCAAGAATGTCCAATTCAGCTGAGATGGAAATAATTTCTTCAAACCCAAATTTCAAATACTTGGTCCCAGACTTTATAAACCTGCCTCGAATTCAAGAAAGTTTGATGAGTCACTTTACTAAGATGGCAGTTGAGGGGGAAACAAAGGGAGGTAAGAATTTACTTTGATTTCTCAAATTTAATACATTTTTATAGAATGTACATTTTCTTCATGTGAATTGGCTGTGAGTTAAAATTATTCAGTTGCTATATTTCTAATTAAGGAAAAATAAAGAAAACAATGAGTGTGAGTTCAATAGATGCCTTTAAGTTGAAGAACATTTGACTGACCAAGTTAAACATGTGGTAAATCTTATGTCCTGTAGTGGTCAGACAGCCAGCAGGAAAGGATGTGGTGTTTCTGCTGGATGGATCTGATGCTACTAGAACTGGATTCCC